>PVKU01004724.1:0-139848 GCA_004027475.1 Anoura caudifer
GGTACCCCTATAATTTGGATGTTGGGACGTTTAAAGATGTCCTGGATGTTCCTAAGCCTCTCCTCATTTTTTAAAATTCTTGTTTGTTCCTTCTTTTCTGTTTGGTTGTTTCTTTCTTCCTTCTGGTCCACTCCACTGATTTGAGTCCCAGTTTTCCTCCCATCACTATTGGTTCCCTGTGCATTTTCCTTCATTTCACTTAGTGTAGCCTTCATTTGTCCATCTAATTTGTGAGCAAAATCAACCAACTCTGTGAGTATCCTGATCACCAGGGCTTTGAACTGTGCATCTGATAGGTTGGCTATCTCTTGGTTGCTTAGATGTATTTGCTTTGGGGCTTTGACTTGTTCTCCGGTTGGAGCCATTTTTGTTTCTGTTTGTTTTTTTGGTGGGGGGGGGGTCTAGTCACAGCTGTTATGTAGCAAGGGGTGGAGCCTTAGGTGTTCCCCAGGGCAGGGCAGCCCAGCTGCTGGGTAGTGACGCTGTATGTGGGGGTGGGGTCTGAGAGGGAACAATGGCGCTTGCTCTGCTCTCTCTTGGATTCCAGTTCCTTCTGCCACTTCCCCTTCGCCTGGAATATCTGCACATGAATGTGGGACTGCCTGGTCAGCCAGCCACCTTGCGCAGCCTCACTGGGTCTGCACAGTTGCCACCCCGTCTCTGGAGTCTGCTAGCCACCGCCTGTGCCCCTGGGATCTGCCAGCTGCTGCTGCCTGCATGCCCAGTCCACACCTCCACTTTTTCCTGTGGCGACTCCGCCCCTCTTACCGGGCTGGATGAATGGTTGTTGGACTTCCATACAGTTCAATTTTCTGTGAGTTCTGGTTGTTTTCTTGTTTCTAAATCTTTGTTGTCCTTAATTTTTGTTGTGAGAGGAGGCACAGTGTGTCCACCTATGCCTCCATCTTGGCCGGAAGTCACCATTACTTATTACCTTGATATGCAGAATGAGCTGCATGCATTTGTAGAGCATTAAGAGGATGTATTTAATGTGTATTGTTTTTAACAAAATAAGAATTGAAAATGTGAATCGATAAAACTGATTAAAATGGGGGAAAAATCCATGCAGTGTGTCTATCCACTCCAGTACTGGGCTTATACTTGATATTCTTTAAAAACACAGTAGGGTTTTTTTACTCCCTGGAAGTCCAGGGTACAGTAAGGCCCCCACATACTGCAAGATTCCTTTCTGGGTGTGGAGATGGGGTGAGTATCAGCATCTTGGCTTGGCCATTGAGCCCATCAAGTTCACAGAAGAACGAGCAGAAAGAGAGAGATGCTGAGGCTGTTCTCCACTTCCCTCCGCTTCTTCCTCACCTGCCTCAGGAATGGGTTGGGACCCTGGCAAGGACATGTCACTCCCCGGGAAAGGAGGAAGAGGGTCTGAAGAAGCTGAACTGGGGTCAGAGTTGCCAGGCTGGCTCCTGCAGGAAGAGGCCACCTCCAGCGCTCTCTGGCCACCTCCACCGCTGGCCCTCCAAGGTGGGTGTGGGCCTGTAGCCTGCACCTGCTGGGCTGTCCACCTTGTTCCAGGCTGGGACTTGCGTGCCGTTGCTCTTGATTCTTTCTTATTAGATGGTTTTTTCTCATCGACAGAGCCACTGAAGCTCAGAGTCAATTTAGGAAGGGACAGCAAAAGGCCCATTCAGCCCATGGTGGCTGATGGTCTTGCAGGCAGTAGCTGGAGTTAAAGCAATCTTCTGAGGGCTCCGGCTGGGGTGGTCCCCAGGGACCCCTGCAGCACATGGGCCCCCACACAGTGCTGGATGCTCTTGGAGCTTCAGTTTCTTCTCTCTGAAGTGAGAGCAGTGATACCCAACTTGGGGGTTTGTTATGAGGATTATATAACAAAGCAAAACAGTGAGCAAGTTTGTGGCACTTAGTAGGTGCTCAATAAGTAATAGTTATTATGGTTTTATAGCTATTCTTTTGCCTTGTCTATAATCATCCTCTGGTACTTTCCCCCTCAGGAGTGCTTTGGGGGCTCTGGGGTTCAGCCCTAATTTTCTGTTTCTAATACCTGGCATGTCTGCATCCATGTGTATCTTCTCATCCTTTGTTGCAAGCTGGCTTCCCCTCTTACCTGCCCCAGTTGGTCCCCAGGTCTCCTCTTACATGATCCCCAGTATGCGGGGCCACCTCCATACCTTCTCACCCTCCACCACGTGTGTAGCCCACCTCTGAGCCCTGCTGACCCTCTCCGGGGAGAATCAGTCACTCACTCACCTATACCTGGAGTGTTTTTACAGAAGTCCAGGACAGCATTATCACACATGCTGTAGTTTTTGTTTTGTCCATCTCTCCCATATGAAAGGCCTAAGGGTCCCGTTCTCTGTTTCTTTTTAATGCAGGTTTGAAGGAGGGGTGGAGGGATGGGGAAGAAGCTGTGGAAAAGCACCCATCTCTTCCCTCTACCAGGATATGTTGATCTAAGACCCAGAAAGGGTAGGTGTGTTGCTTAAGGACACAGAGCAAATAAAGGATTATAGCATCTGAATACAGGCCACTGAGATGTTGACATTGTCAGTCTCTCCCAGTTTTTAAACAAAGCTTCTGTGTGTTTCTTTGGAACCCCAAAGAGCAGGTGAGTTGAGAAAGGCGGTGACGTGGAGGCATGGGGGCTGCACACAAAGCCACGGGTTTGGGAGACGTGTCCCGACACACACAAGCGAGGGGAATAGCAACAACAAAAAAAACCCAAAGCAAGACTCATACAATTTCAGGCTCAGGAACATGCTGGAAAGATACAAACTGTTCTGGGAAGATTTGCTATGTGAAACTGCCTCCTTCCTCTGATCATGCACGACCCCCTCCACTCAGGCACTGGTCAGCAGCCGCTGGGCCCCTTGTGTCCTTCAGAGAAGCCACAGCAGGGTGTTCTCTCACATAGTTGGAGACCCCAGAGAGCAGTTCACAAGTGCACAGAACTGGGCACCATAGGGCAGGAGATTCAGGAGGAGAGAGCAAGCTGGGTTAAGGAGGAAGAAGAGGGAAAGGTGTGGCCATGCAGAGATGACAAGGGTCAGAGAGGGGTGATGGCCTGTGCCCACTGCAACCGGGGCAAGTATGAAATGTCATGGGAGGTGGCACTGAGGAAGCACCCAGCGCATGCCAACAGCCATGCAAGATAGATAGTACCCTCATTTCACAGATGAAGAGACTGAGGTTCAGGGGGTCAGGTAAATCATGCAAACTCACAGTGGCAGAATCAACATGGAACTTAAGTCTATATGGCTCCAGACCTCAATACCACTAGAGAAAAACTTTGGGTGTGGCCATGGGGGCCATGGTGATAGGACCTGTTAGCCTGGACGAGGAATAGAGAAGAATTTCATGATGGGCATAAGGACTAACCCCTACCTGCACACCACACACACACAAGCCCATTCCTTCAACTGGCTGGAAAGTGCAGGATTTTGGGTCAAGAGATCAGCTTCCTCTCCCTCAGTTATTGAGTTGAGTGGTGTCCCTGTTTCTGCACTCTACAATATATAAAGAGGGACTAAAAAAAAAATCCAATATTATCTTCTGGAGGGTGAACCCCTTGTAGTACAGGCTTCCCCCACTAGGTGAGGCTAGGTGAGTGTTCTAGGAACCCATCTGTATCAGTGTACTAGCTGGCGTTGTTGTGAGAGGCTGCGTTCAGCTTCAGTGAATTTTTTTTGGAGACTCTTTCAACATGTTTGCCCATTGCATGATGGGTGATTTACAAGCACACCTGTCCACACCTCACTGAGTGTTCAGCAGTTGTTGATGAAAAATGGCATGACCCGCATGCCCCCCACACTCCCTATTCACCTGATCTCTCCCCGAGCAAACTTTTTGTTGTTTCCCTGGCTGAAAAACAGTCCTCAGAGGGAAACGTTTTGCCAATGTGGAAGAGGTGAGACAAACAAACAAACAAACAGCAGAAGCACTAAAAGCCATCAAAATCAGTGAGTCCAAAAACTGTTTTGAGCTGTGGAAAAAACATCTCAATAGGTGTATTGCATCGAATGGAGAGTACTTTGAAGGTGACTGAAATTTAAACAGGTAAGAAAAAATACCAACATTGTTATTGTTATTATTTTTTAAGGATTTTATTTAGTTACTATTTTTTAAAGAGACGGGAAGGAAGGAAGAAAGAGAGAGAGAAACATCAGTGTACGAGAGATACATGGATATCTCCATGGTTGCGTCTCGCTCACCCCCAGCTGGGAACCTGGTTGTAACCCAGGCATGTGCCCTGACTGGGAATCAAACCGGTGACCTCTTGGTTTACAGGCTGGCACACAATCCACTGAGCCACACCAGCCAGGGCTAAGTACAAATTTTTAATAAATAAACCCTGGTGTTTTGGGGGCCCCCCTCATACGCCACCATCATATATCCCAAAGAAAGTGTATCGCACAGGTAAATCTTTAATAAAGCTTATGGCTTTATTGTAAGCCGTAATAACGATCATGACAGAAGTTAACAATGTTATAAATGTTTACATTATTGCTACTACTGTCACTCCTCCTTCCGAAGTGAGCTGGTATTGTTTTCGGAGGCCTGATCTAACCATCACGTGAGCAGTTCCGTCTGGACTTGACTTTTCCAGCTCTCCATTCAGAAACAGGGCACACGCACCAGGCCTGACCCCTGCCTCCAGGCCACCTCCCAGGCTGCCCCCTCCCTGCCTGTCCAAGTACTAACATCATGCCTTTCAAATGTTCCCTGTGAAGGAAGCTCTGAATTCTTCTTGAGGGTTAATTTCACACGCAAAGAATATGGATTTTACTCTTTTTTTGTGTTCTGGGCCCCACCTCTCTTCCCCCTCCTTCGTGGGTAGCCTGAATACATTTTTTAAATGCATAAAAGAAAATACAGAGGACCTCAAAGGAAACCAGCCATTTTGAAATACAGTTATCAAAATATTTTTAAAAGTAGTGATATAGTAATATCTGTACTTCTTCATTAATGGATTAAATTATAAGATCTCCTGGCAGGTAGTAGCCATTGGCGTTTTGAAGCAGCGATGCACATAGACGATATTTGCAGATGCCAGCCGCAGATGCCGTGGGGTTTGAAAACATCCGCGATCACTGCTAGTACTACTGTAGTTGATTGCCTCCTATCATCATTTCAGAAAAAGCTAAATGTTAGTTAGGAGTTAGTGAAGATAAGAGATGTCAGTATTTTTCCCCAAAGTCAAGGACCCTTTAGAGTTCTATCCATTTATCTCTTGGCGGGGTGGCGCTCCAAGTTAGAAACACTTACTTTGAAGCAGTGGTTTTTTTTTTTTTTTTGTTTGTTTGTTTGTTTCAATTTTCTTTAAACCTGGGAATCTATTAGAAATGTAACTCCCATCCCCATTCAGTGAATCAAAAACTCCGGAGTGTGAACAAACCCCCAGGTGGCTCAAGCTTGAGAACACCTGTCTTAGAGCCCGGGTGGGGCGCAGCTTCCGGGGTAGAAGGCGTAGAAGGCGTAGCAACGAACACTTCTCACCCCTGAGTCCCAGAGAATGATGGTTGCCCTCTATTTTATCTCTCTGCCTCCTTCAGACTCATCCTCCGACGGAGGCAGACTGGTGGTGTGAAGTTCAAATACCCACGATTCTTGTTAAAGCACAGCGAAGTGCTACAAAGCAGCAAGTGCAGGAAAAAAAAAAAAAAAAAAAAAAAAAAAAAAAAAAAAAAAAAAAAAAAAAAACCCAAAAAAACAAAAACAAAAAAAAAAAACAGCAGCAGGGACAGCTACTAAAGTTTCACTCTTTTATGTACATAAAAAATAATTGGCCTTCTAATTATCTCCATAAAAGCGAGAAAACTTGTCTGGCTTATTACTACCGTGGTTAGCACTAGGAAATAATTAGACACGCTTAATAGCTTGCTGGTGATTCGGGGAGGAGGGAGCCACTCTCAAGGCATCAGCCTTCCACGATTACTGGGTCATTATGGAACCTTTCAGACGGGTCCACACCGAATGGGGCACTTGCGAATTTATCAGCGCTGGTAGGGCGCTCCCTCTCCATCAGCCCGTGCGCCTTCCCTTGGAGCCAGCAGCATCCTCCTTGAAGGCTCTGGCAGGGGGGGCCCGCACCTTGACGGACTGGAGGAGAGGGCTGCCGATTCGCAGACAGGGCGGCCGCAGGAGACCTCATCTCTCCCCTGGCTCTCTTTTTAAGGGGCTGGAGCATGTTCATCCTGTCCCGGTCTCCTTCGGGGAAACACTGCGAAGTTTATAACATTCCGATTCACTGACCCCAAAGCACAGGCTCTAAAAAGCCGAAAGCATATCGGTAGGCTGGACAGCGATCTCCCAACTGGTGGGAAGGGGGCTCCTCTGCCGGTGTTGGGTGTCAGAGGGTTGAGCTTTAGGACTGAGTGTTAAGAGAAAAACAGAATTTGGAGATGGAGAAAAAGCGAACCTACATCTTTCCAGCAGGTGGCAGCATAACTTTACCTTCCGCACCAGGCAGTTCAGCGTTTGCAAACCAGGCTTTCGCACCACCATCTGGGACTCCCCTTCTCAGTACTTAGGGCTTGATATCCCTTAGCAAACTTCTCCATTCCACTCTCTTTCCAGTACCATCAATTTTTCCGATTCTATATCTGAGCATCATTGAACTTGTCAGAAATACCTAGTGATTGTCCTTCTAGACCTGGAGCACCGAGAAAGAATTTGGGAAAGCCACAATTGTGCTATCACCCTAAAAGTCTGGGGCTTTCCCCAAACACCTTCAGCCTGCTCATAGAGAGATTTGCTACCCAGATCTAAAATCTACTTATATTTGGAACCTAGTAATGAGATCGCTTGCTTGGCTGACACTCATATCTCAGAGGCTAAGGGAAGCAGCAAGGAGAACATTTTTCAGGTTTTCACTCTGCACAGTCTTTGGAAAGATGAAATCCTGCCCAGTAAGTCATACATGGGAGCACACACTTTTACACATGGTTATGCTACAAGGAGCAGGACCACCTCTCTTCATATAGAATTTCAAAGTCAGTTCACCTAATTCAGCCCCTCACCTGGTGTAGGAATGCCTCTTGCAGTGTGACAACCAGAGGGAGACAGAGTCCCTTCCAGTTCACAGATGGCATTCACAACTTTTAGTGCTCACTACAAGCTTGGAAGACACACAGGTGACGTGACTCGCCCAAGGGCTCACAGTTGCTAGTGTGGCCTGACTTCAAGTGCCGCAGTCTTGGCTGTTTGTCCAGCCCTGGCCGAAAACTGCCCACGAGACAGCCTGTTCCACTGTTCGGTAGCTCTGATCTTGAGAAACACTTTCCCTATTGTCTAGTTAGCTGCTGCTGCATAACAACTACCCCCCCAAAAAAAAAAAATTTAGTGATTTAGAACAGCAACCATGTTCTCATATCTCATGGTTTTGTGTGTCAGGAGTTCAGGGAACACTTACCTGGCTGATTATGCTGTTCAATGTGACATTGACAGAGGCCATTCAGTGACATTTAGTTGGCTGATGAGCTAGCTGGTCTGAAGAGTCCAGGGCAGCTCCTCTTGCATGTCTGGCTCCTTATCAGGGATGCTGGGAGGCTGGGCTGGGCCTGTCAACCAGAACTCCTCCATGGGGACTCTCTCGCATGCAGGTCTCAGGGCAGCTGGGCTTCTTACAGGACGGCTCTGAGCTCCAGAAGTGAATGTTCCAGTGATCAAGGAGGAAGCTGCATGGCCTTTTATGACCCAACCTTGGAAGTCGCATGTGACCCTTCCACTGTTTCCTATTTGTCAAAGTAGTCGAGAGGCCCACCCCGGTTCTAGGGGAGGGGAGGTAAATTTTGCAATTTTATTGTAAACCTGAAACTGCTCTTCAAAATAGTTTATTAAAGATATTTTTTAATGGGAAAGCAGGCACTTGTTCAGCTTCTGGTAACACTTCATCTGCCACATTGTAAGGCAAAAAACAATATCTTAATCATATTAGATAAAGTGAGATTAAAAAACAATCAAAATTATTAAGGCCAGTTGAAATATGGATTTGTATCTACTATTGTTGTTGATGTCCTATTAAAAATAAGGTATCCGCCCTGGTTGGTGTGGCTCAGTAGATTAAGTGCTGGCCTGTGAATCAAAGGGTCACTGTTTTGATTCCCAGTCAGGGCACACGCCTGGGCTGTGGACCAGGTCCCCAGTAGGGGGCGTGCTAGAGGCAACCACACATTGGTCTTTTTCTCCGTCCCTTCCCTTTTCTCTAGAAATAAATAAATAACACTAAAAAAAAATAAGATATTAAAAATGTTATAGCTAATTTTATACCTTATTCAAGTTTAATTATTTTATATTTTAAAATGTATATAACATAATATACAATGTCTTTATTTTTTATGTTGTATACTCAATTTTATTTATATTAGCTTTTAAAAATATATTTTATTGATTATGCTATTACAGTTGACCCATTTTTTCTCTCCTTTATTCCCTTCCACCCTGTACCCCCCCTATCATTCCCCCACCTTAGTACATGTCCATGGGTCATATACATAAGTTCTTTGGCTTCTCCATTTCCCATATGATTCTTCTTTTTTTAAAAAAAGACTTTATTTATTTATTTTTAGAGAGAGGGAAAGGGAAGGAGAAAGAGAGGGAGAGAAACATCTATGTGTGGTTGCTCTCACGTACTCCTAAATGGGCACCTGACCTGCAACCTACGCATGTGCCCTGGCTGGGAATCAAACCGGTGCCCCTTTGGTTTGCAGGACTGCTCTCAATCCACTGAGCTACACTAGCCAGGGCTCCCATATGATTCTTAACCTCCTCCTTTCTATTTTGTACCTACCATTTATGCTTCTTATTCCCTGTACCTTTTCCCCAATTCTTCCCCCCTTCCCACTAATAACTCTCCATGTGATATCTATTTCTGTGAATCTGTTCCTGTTCTATTGTTTGCTTAGTTCATTTTTGTTTTTTCAGGTTCAGTTGTTGATAGTTGTGAGTTTGTTGGCATTTTACTGTTCGTATTTTTTATCTTTTTCTTAGATAAGTCCCTTTAACATTTCATTTAATAATGGCTTGGTGATGATGAACTCCTTTAACTTTACCTTATCTGGGAACACTTTATCTGCCCTTCCATTCTAAATGACAGCTTCCCTGGATAGAGTAATCTTGGATGCAGGTCCTTGCCTTTCATGAGTTCGAATACTTCTTTCCAGCCCCTTCTTGCCTGTAAGGTTTCTTTTGAGAAATCAGCTGATGGTCTTATGGGAACTCCTTTGTAGGTAACTGTCCCCTTATCTCTTGCTGCTTTTAAGATTGTCTCCTTATCTTTAATCTTGAGTAATAGAATTATGATGTACCTTGGTGTGTGCTTCCTTGGGTCTAACTTCTTTGTGACTCTCTGAGCTTCCTGGACTTCCTGGAAGTCTATTTTCTTTGATGGATTAGGGAAGTTCTCCTTTATTATGTTTTCAAATAAGTTTTCAATTCCTTGCTCTTCCTCTTTTCCTTCTGGCACCCTATGATTTGGATGTTAGAATGTTTAAAGTTGTCCCAGAGGTTCCTAAGCTTCTCCTCATTTAAAAAAAAAATCGTGTTTCTTCATTCTGTTCTGGTTTAATGCTTATTTCTTCCTTCTGCTCCAAACTGTTGATTTGAGTCCCAGTTTCCTTCATGTCACTGTTGGTTCTCTGTACATTTTGCTTTATTTCACTTTTTATAACCTTCACTTTTTCCTTTATTTTGTGACCATACTCAACCAATTCTGTGAGCATCCTGATTACCAGTGTTTAGGATTCTGCATCTGATAGGTTGGCTATCACTTCATCACTTAGTTGCATTTTTTCTGGTGCTTTGATCTATTCTTTCATTTGGGCCATATTTTTTTTGTCTTGGCACACATGTTATGTATAAGGGGTGGAGCCTTAGGTATTCACCAGTGCAGGGTAACCTATGCAAATGTGTTGTGATGCTGTATGTGGGAGAGGGGTCCGAGAGGGAACAATGCTGCTTGCTCAGCTCTCGGTCAACTTTCAGTCACTTCCCTTGCTATCCACAAGTAAATTGGGACCTTCTAGTACTGATTCCCAGGTGGGTGGGTTTGTGTACATTCTAGGACCCTTGGGTCTCTCCAACAAACCCTCCTGTGAGTTTCAACCCCCACAGGTTTTTTTCAATCAGAGGTTTGAGGCTTTATTTCCCATGGTGGAGCCCTGGGTTGCTTGGTCTGTCTCATTCCCCAGTTGTTCCTCCCCATTTATCTGCCAGCTGCTGCCTTGCCTGTCTCGGTTCTCCAGCTGCCGTTTTGTCATGCATCCTCTCCACCCTGGCTGCCCGACTTGAACCCTCCTACTGGTCTGGATGAACGTTTCTTCTTTAACTCCTTGGATGTCAAACTTACATACAGTTCAAATTTCTGGCAGGTCTGGGTTTTTTTTTTTCTTTTAAATTTCTTGTTGTCCTTTTAGTTGTGCAAGGAGCCAAAATGTATCTACCTATGCCTCCATCTTGGCTGAAATTGTATGCAATGTCTGTAAAATACGTATATTGAGCATGCTCAAAAGTTTTTCTGATGCATCATATGAACAAAAGAGTTTAGAAACCAATGGAATATATTCCCATCTTTCCATTAATCTAGCAAGAAATTATTGAGCATGTACTGTGCGCACATAATATACTAACTATCTTTTAAATATTTTATTTTATATTTAGAGAAAGGGGAAGGGAGGGGGAGAGAGAGGGAGAGAAACATCAAGTGATTGCCTCTCACAAGCCCCCAACTGGTGACCTGACCCACAACTCAGGCATGTGCCCTGCCCAGGAATGGAACCTGGGAACTTTTAGTTCCCAAGCTGGTGCTCAATCCACTGAGTTACACTAGCCAAGGCTACACTAAATATTAAAGATACAAAATAAGTCAGGTCTTGTCTTCATGCATTTTAGAAAGACAAATACATTTAAAAAGGTAGTTTGAATCAGGCAGGACTTCACAGAGGGGACAGGTAATCCTATGGTGAGAGTGACACCCTTACCTCTGAGCTAGCACAGGGTGGCAGGCACTTGCTCTCTGGCTCTGCTTTTTCTTTGGACCTTCTGCAGATCTGGTGCGACTTCTGGGTGCAGTGATCAGTTTTGTACACAATGTCCCAGAGAGCAGGGAAGGAGACTGTTTCCAACCACTTTCCTGGTGACACTGGGACTAGATCACGCACCCTGAGAAGGCAGGAACCACATCTTGCACATTGTTGCAAGCAAACTGATGCTGAGAATGATGTTTGGCACATCACGGACTCTTGGTTAATGCTGTGCATCTGAACTGCACTGAACTTCTTGACTGCACCAGCTCACTGGTTAATGTTTCAGGGAAAGTTGTTAACGGTAATTCCTGTGCCTGCACCTTCAGCTCCCAAGCCCACTAATTTAGGTTGCTATTCACCTGTAGTCTGTTATTCACTTGCCTCAGTTTACCTGCCCCTTATCTGCCAACCAGTGTTCCTTTATGAGTTCTTCCTGAATTTGTTCTCATCCTTTTTGTTCTTCGCTCCATAGACGAGCACAGCGTCACCTTCAAATGTAGAGATTTCACCAGGATCCACCAGGTCATTTATAAAAACGAGGTGAAATAGTTCCAGGCTGGAAAGGGGATGAAGTCGACTCTCCCTGACTTTCAATAGCTAGCTCATCATATCCCATGGCTGTGAAGGAACAGCTGTGAATTTTAGATCTCTCCTCCTGCTTCTGGACTCCTCCTGAGAATGCTGGCCTAAGAAAAGGCTGAACGAAAAGAGGGAACACCTCTGGTAGCCTCCTCGTCTGGACAAAGTTATCCAGGGATCTGAGTGGCTGAGAACTTTCTTCATTCAGGTGCCCAGACTCTGCTGAAACTTACCTTTGCATAGTCACCTCTGGTGGGGACAGCGTGCTGTGGGGAACCGGGGGTCACAACTTCCCAGCTGACCCACTTCATTGCCTTAGCAGTACTTTGAACTGGGTCACCTAAGTTCTCTGTACCTCAGTAAAATAGGAATGGTCAGACTTAATATTCACCCCAGAGAAATACTGAGAGAATAAATGCAGATTACACATCTACAAGGGCCATAGGATTTCAGGAAGGAAGATTATACTCTTTGTATTTGGAGCAGTGGTATTTTGTTTTTTTTTAAAGTAAGAGATAGATACAATTGTGCATGCCAGAAAACCTAAGGGACTAATACGTAGCTGGAATAAAATAGGGGTTGACCTTTCATTTACATAAATGAAGTCTGAGTGGGAGTCATCAGATCCAGGCTCCTTCTGCCTGGCTGCTCCACCAGCCCCGGCATGTAGCTCCGTGGGCCAGAGTGGCTGTGCCGGTCACATCTGTATTTCTGTAAGCTGGAAGGAGGAAGGGAAATGGATCCTTTCCTTAAAAAACACTTCTAGAAACTTCTACACAAAACTTACAGTCATTAACCAAAACTGAGTTAAGTAGTACATCTAGCCGCAAGTAAGCCTGGAAAATGTAGTCTTTGCTCTGGGAAGACATATGTCTGGTTATTAATTGCTGGCTCTATTATTAAGACAGATGTGGAGCCCTGGCTGGTGTGGCTCAGTGGATTGAGTGCCGGTCTACAAACCAAAAGGTCGCAGGCTAGATTCCCAGTCACGGTACAGGCCTGGGTTGTAACCCAGTTTCCCCAGTTGGGGGCGTGCGAAAAGCAATGGATGGATGTGTCTCTCACACATTGCTGTCTCTCTCTTCCTCCCTTCCCTTCTCTATAAAAAGTAGGTAAATAAAACCTTAAGAAAGAAAGAAAGATATGGAGACTGAATAAAGGGGACTGAAAGCAGTCTGCTCAGAGGTGGGAAGGTGCAGTCTATTACCAGGAAGAAAATGGTGCCGATAGCCTATTAAACACACACACAAGGTACAAAGGAGTGAAAAATAATGCTTCAGGTTTTTTTTGCTTTGGGTCACCTGATTAGTCTCTACTAGCAGGGGCATTGGGAGCTGCATGAGTCAGGGTTCTCCAGAGAAACAGAGGCACAGCGAGGCCTCATAACAAGTAGAGTTTTTAAAAGGAATTGACTCTTGATTATGGAGGCTGAAAAGTCCCACAGTCTGCCATTTCCAAGCTGAAGACTCAGCAAAGTCAGGGGAGCAGCTCGAGTCCCAGCCTGAAGGTCAGGAGTGCTGCTGGTGCGAGTCCCCGTGCACAGGCCGAAAACCGACATCCCAGCTCACACGGTAAGTTGGGGGGGGGGGCCTTCTCTCTCTGTCTGCCTTTTCATCCTATTCAGGCCCTGAATGGGTCAAATAATGCTGGCCCACACTGGGGAGGGCAATCTGCTTTATTCAGTCAAGTGATGCAAATCCTAATCTCCAGGAATAGGCTCACAGACACACTCATAAGTGATGCTTAATCAGATATCGGGCACTCTGCAGCCCAGTCAAGTGGACACATAAGATAAAAAAGTCCACCTCCTGTCCACTTGGCATATGCATCTTCATAAACCCTATTTAATCTATAAATACAGTAACCAGGTCATAATTCCAAACATGACTGTCTAGAGTACCATAGAAAAGGCCCTAACCCTTTCCACCAGAAGAGGAGGTAATGTCCTTGAATGATGTTTATTCTTTGCCTTGATAGTCAATCATTTAAATACTATGATATAAAATTAGCCATACCTAATAGTATGATATAAAGTCAATACATCCAATATTTCCTGATATGGGAATAGGAAGGAAAAACCCCCAAAGATATTTGCTTAATACACACAATTATTCATAACAAAATAAGGATGAAATACTCATGACAATTAAGAGTTCTTATTTCTGTCACTGGGCACACATAGTTGCAGCTGGCATTTGTAACAATATCCTTCCACAGCCCATACTGTATTCCCTTTGCCTTCAACAAGTACCTTGGCTGGTCATTATTCTTTACCTGGTGGACTGATTTCTGAATGATCTGGGCCATTACAGTCTTGCCTGGGTTGGGTTATCATAGTTTTCCACTGACGTTATCTCAGGGCATGGCAATAAAAGAGATGGCTTACAGGATCTCCTATATCCCAGACAGACTCTTCCTTACCTCCACTGTGAAGCAGCAGTCCAATGTCCCCTTAGTACTCAGGACGCGGCACCCCAGCCAGCACACAGCTTTCTTCTTTGCCTGTTGATGCAGAGGCGTGAGAAGCCCACCGTGGGCAGGTGGCAGTCTTAACTTCCAGTTCAGTGGAATCATTATTGCGACTCTTGGTGGAAGCATTTGTCCCTCTGGAACTAAACCCCTGGGCCAGCAGAGCATGAGGTTGTGGGGATAGGAAGTGAAACTGTTGCTAGTGGGTCACTAGGGGTGACAGTGAGTGGTGCCACTGCCATTTCCACCCCTTGATTCCTGTACCCATGAATCCTGGCTATAGGAGAAACAGAACCATATACTGGACAGTGCTTCAGAGCACATACGAACTTTCTAGAGAACTCTGCCCCAGCCGTTCGAGGTATTGCCACCTAGCTGGCTTTGTAACTAAGTCTTCAAAAGGCCATTCCACCCTCATTTCAAGCCTCAAGATGGTAGGAAACAAATAAGGCCATTGGGTTCCATGAGTGTGGGCTCATTGCTGTACTTCTTTTGCTATGGGGTGAGTTTCTTGACCAAAGCAATGCTGTGTGGAATACATGACGGTGGATAAGGCATTCTATAAGTTCACAGATAGTAGTTCTGGCAGAAGCATTGTGTGCAGAGAAGGCAAATCTGCATCCAGAGTGTCTATTCCAATAAGAACAAACACTGCCCCTTCTACGATGGAAGTGGTCCAGGGTGATCAACCTGCGACCAGCTGGCTGGTGGATAACACGGGCAAGTGGTGTCAGATGATCGACTCGGTGTTGGTGTCCGCTGCTGTCAGACTGGGCACTCAGTGGCGGCCTTAGCAAGGGCGGTGCTGATGAGTGGAAGTCCATGTTCCTGAGCCCGTGCATAACCTCCACCCCTGCCACCACGGCCACTTTGTTTAAGAGCCTATTGTCATTGGGCAAACACCAGGGTGGCTGGGGAAAGAGGCTGACTGGTGTGCAGAGAACGGGTCATCTTAGCCACTTGATTATTCAAATCCTCCTCTGCTGAGGTCACTCTTCGGTGAGCATTCACGTAGGGCACAAGTACCTTCCTGTATTTTTGCCCATTCAGAGAAGCCTATCCACGCACCACTCCCCCAAATTTCCTCATCACCAAGTCTCCAATAATGTTCTTCCAAGTCCCTAGTCATCAGCCAAACCAGTGTCCATAGCCCATGAATTGGTATGTAATTGCATGCCTGGCCATTTCTCCTTCCAAGCAAAGTGGAGAACTAGGCGCATTGCTTGATATTCTACACACAGGGAGGACTTCCCTTCACTGCTCTCCTTCAGGGGTGTCCCAGAAAAGGTCCTTAGTGTTGCAGCTGTCCTTTTTCAGGTGGTGCCTGTGTATCATGCAGAACCATCTGTAAACTGGGCCCAACTCTTCTCTTCCTGTCACCTGATCATAGGGAACTCCCCATGAGACCATAGGGAGCTGCAAGCTGGGGTGCAAGCTGGGAGAGATAAGGCGGCATAGCAGCAGTGGGGCCTATGGGCACCTGGGCCACTTCCACCTGTAACTTACTTGTGCTTTCAAGGCCTACTTGGCCCGATCACACATACACAACTTCCACGTGACGATGGAATACCGCTGTACACACCCAGTTTTATGGCTCAGTGGGTCAGATAACACCCACCAGCTCAGGTCACATGGCAACTTGATGACCCATGGTTAAGTGTTCAACCTCTTCTAAGGCCCAGTAGCAAACCAAGAGCTGTTTCTTAAAAGGAGAGTAGTTACCTGCAGACGATGGCAGGGCTTTGCTCCAGAATCCTAAGGGCCTGAGCTGTGATTCACCTACAGGGGCTTGCCAGAATTTCCAAACAGAATCCCTGCCCACTGCTGACGCTTCAACCATCATTGGATCTGCTGGCTCAATGGCCCCTGTCTAGACACAGCAGTCTAGACCCATTGGAAAGCATTCCTTTGTTCTAGGCCTCATTCAAAACTAGCAGCTTTTCAGGTTACTTGCTGGACTAGAGTGACACACCCAAACGAAGAAAACGTAGCTTCCAGAATCCAGAGAGGCTCACTTGGTGTTGTGCCCTTTTTTGGTTGTAGTAGAGACTAGATGCAACAACTTATTGTTCATCTTAGAGAGGCTATTTCTCCTCTCTGATCTTTTATTTGTTTCCCTCCCTAGCATGATGGACTCCTCCAACTTTTTACCCTACCCTCTTCCCTTGAAGTCCTAAATCTTTCTCAGCTTAGCCTCGAGATGCAGCTGTCAGTGATCACACCACCACAGAAGATGAAGGGAGACTACCTTCCCACAGCTCTCTGGACCATAACTTTCTCAAATGAAAAAAAGATTATGTGGTTGTTCATATTGAAGAGTAGTGAATGCTAACTGGTAGCTCAGGGTGATGAGCAAACTGAGGCCCACTGCCTTTTTACACCCTGGTAGGAGAGTCATGGTTTTGTAAAACATTTTTTTGCAAAACAGAGACTCCTTCCTCTATCCCGTCATCATCTGGGGCCATGAGATGAAGGTCAAGCACAGAGGAGCAACAAAGGAGGAGGAATTTAACTTTGCACCAATCCTGGATTGCCTGCCTAGACTTTAATATGTGAAAGACATATTTTTTATTATACTAAAGCCACTGTTGTATGTTTTCTTCATCACTTCCAGCTGAACCTGACCTTAATTAATACACTATACAAGAGATGAGGAAACTGAGGACCAGAGAAGCAGGTGATTTTTAATCTATAACACAGGAGTGGCATCTCAATATGTATTCTTCTCTACAGAAAATTAAACAACAAACAAAAACAAAGGTGCAGCCCATAATAGTAAAAACAACAATAAGAAATACAGGTGCGTAGAAAAAGGAACATTACAGAACACAGATCTCTCTGTTGTAAATTGCAGAGGATTGACTAATCCTCCACTGAGGCTCAGTGAATCCCTTCCTTGGGACTTCTTTCTGCTGACACTGGTAGCTCCATTTCCTAGTGTCCCTTGTGGATGAGCTGGTCATGTGGCTAAGTTCCATCCAGTGGGTGACTGGAAGTGATGAAGCAATCTGAACCCCTTCCAAACCTGCTCCGTGCTCCTTACCTATCTGGCAACTGACCAAAAAGGACTCTAAGGTACTAGGTAAGGGTGGAGCCACCTGTTGATGGTGCCTGGGTCCTGGAATCACCCTGTGGGAAGCCACCTGCTGCCCAGAAACACCTGCTTTGGAACTGTTATGTGGGTGGGAAGCAGGATCATGGTTTGGAACTTACTTGTTTCAGCCATGCTTAATACAGTCTTGTTTCCTGACCTTTGCCTCAGCTGCATCTGGGTTAGAAGCTGACCTGTGTTGGGTGGACTCTGAGCCTGAGGCAGACTTTTGTCCACACAGTTACCAGGTATGGCAGGATTATCAGTCTTTCCTGGTTTCAAGTTTGGTGCCCAACTCACCCCAGCTGCCTTTGGATGATGCGGCACTGCCCGTTTGTGGGTGCCGGGCCCCTTCTGGTTCCTGGTCTCAGGGAGGTGGCACTGCCCACCGACCTGCCTACGCCCTGAGACTGGGTCTTGGCTCCAGCCATTCTGGGCTTTCAACCTTTTCGCTAAAGCTTGTCTTTACTCCTACCTTGCCCCTGACCCTGCTCCCCATTTCTTCCTATTTGATATTATTTGCCTTCAGGGTAACCACTTAGCCTATTCCTTCCAAAAATAAGTAAACAAGAAAGTGAGTTTTGTCTTTTACATATGTGAACTGACACCAGGGTCTAGTCTTTCAGAGAAAACAGAAGTTTTAAGTTTCTTTCCATATCCTCCAAATAAAAAACTTTCAATCTTGGCCCTGGCTGGGTAGCTCAGTTGGTTAGAGCATCACCCCCATAAACCAAGGTTTCGGGTTTGATCCCTGGTCAGAGCATGTACAAAAATCAACCACTGAGTCCTGGCTGGTGTAGCTGAGTGGATTGAGTGTGGGCTGCGAACCAAAGGGCCATTGGTTGGATTCTGATTCTGAGTCAGGGCACATGCCTGAGTTGCGGGGCCAGGTCCCCAGCTGGGGGTGTGAGAGAGGCAACTACATGTTGATATTTCTCTCCCTCTCTTTCTCCTTCCCTTCCCCTCTATCTAAAAATAAATAAATAATTTAAAAAAATCAACCAATGAATGCATAAATTAGTGGAACAACAAAATCAATGTTACTCCCTGTCTCTCTGTCTCTCAAATCAATGAATAAAAATTAAAGAAAAAGCCCTACGGCCCTTTGGGGACTGCCACAAAATTCTTACTCACCTTCTGAGGAAATTTTTGCCTCCCAACTCATTTGCTGGGACCTTAACTGACAGGTCCTGAGCCCAATAAGAAAGCAAAGTTCCAGCTCTCAGCTCAGTCCACTTCCCACGATTTCCTTTGCATGGGAGTGGCCTGTCGGCAGAGACCTGTTTCAGGCATTCCTTTATCAATGATTTCAGAGGCAGGCTGTTCTGATTTGGAGGCACCTTTAAGTCTCTGGAGCAGCCTCCAACTCTCCATGATGGCCGCCACCTCTCTGCACCTTCCCCAACTTCAGGGGAAGGGTCTTCACTCTTTGGGCTGATCTGGCATCTGTTATTTCCCCCAAACTCACCAAGTCACCTCAACAGTAGAGTTTGGAGGAAAGAGCCTCCACGAACTCTGAGACCCCAGGAAAGTGACATCTAACATCTGGAGCCTCACACCCGCATCCGTCAGATGGGGCATGGATTACTTTCTTGCCTACCCTAATGGTGACTATTACATGATAGGTTTGTGAAGACGCTGACACTCTGTAGAGTACCACATAAATGCTAGGAGTGACTTAGTTCATTATTTTGCTTTTAGAAATTATTCAGCCTCACCTTTCCTGTTTCTAATCCCCCCCCCCAGCCCCCTGCTCCCTTCCCCATGCGGCTGGAAGGAAAGGGGAAGAGTGACTCGGACTTCCTGGTCAGCCTTCTCAATTCAGCTTCTGCCCACTCACTCGCTTGTCCTTTGGGCTTGGACCAGTGACCTCCCTCAGGAGTTCAGGTGCCTCAGAACAGCTCTCTAGAGTCACCAATGGCTCTGCCTCAGGACAAGGGTGATTTCATATACCTCATCTTGAAACTGGCAAAATCACCTAGCTCAGGTGAAATCGAAGTTCTTATACCACCAACATCTCTGTGGGCAGGTAAACAGATGGGCTTCTAGTGGGGCCGACCTGGGGTGTGGGGGAATGAGGGCTGAGATGAGCCTGGTTTGTCCTGGTCTTTGAAGAGCAAGGTCTCAGTCCCCCTGCCTTCCAAGCTTCTATCCCCAGCCACAAACCTTGTTAATGGAAAGGCACTTTAATATATTGCCCCCCCCCCCCCGTCCCTGACCGGCAAGCACAGGGTTACTAAGAAGAGAGCCTCCCACTAAGTACTCTTCTCAGCCCTTGGAGTCCCGGCAACAGCCTCATCTTCCCCAGCAGGATAGCCAGGACAGGGCCAGAATAGCAGGAGGAGACAGAGGGGGAGACAGCAGCAGACTGACCCCAGGGGGCCAGGGTTCCATCTTTATACCCCAGAGTACCCGGCACTGGTTGCAAACCCCTCTGCAGTGCCCGAGGGTGCATCTTGTCATCATAGTAGAGGGCGAGTGAGGAGACTGGGTAATTACCCTGGCCGATCAGGAGATCACCTCTCTCACCGGACTTAAGCAGGTTACTGAGGCAGCGAGCTCTGCTGCTGCCACCCAGTCCTTGAGCAAGCTGGCACTACCGTGAGCTGCCTGTGTCCCGCGAGGGAGTCATTTGCGCCTGCCCCTGCCACCCAGACAGGCAGCCCGTCAATCCTGGCACTGCACTCCCATGCAGCGAGAATCTGGGGAAGAACGTGCGCTGCAGACTTGCAGAGACCAGGTTCAAACGCTTGTCCTGCTGCTGCTGCTGCTGCTGCTGCTGCTGCTGCTGCTGCTGCAATGCGTGTGACTCTGGGCCAGCTCCCGAACGTGGCATCTCAGTTTCATCTACCCGTAAGAATAGCTTCTTTGTGTGGCCACTGTGAGAATTAAACAGATACCAGTTGTGTAAAGTGCCTGACACACAGTAAGCGTTCAAAAAATGGCAGTTATAACCTGCTACTCTGAGGAGCAAGAGGTCAGCATGGAGCTGCGCCTCTTGGCCCCAAGGTTATCAATTTACCCAGATAATTCTAGCAGCAATGAGCTTTTGAGCGAGTGAGAGCACTGGGCAGACCAGCATGGGCCCTTGGAAAAGCCCAGTAGGACGGGAATCCAGGGCTCAGGGCAAGGTCTGCTCCTGCTGCTGCTCTTGCCTTCACGTCTGGCCCATTTTCCTCTTTATGGGATCTCAGGCCACCCAAGTTGGGGCAACTGAGGCAGCACTCCGCTGTGGATCTGCAGAATTCTGGGCGTGGGTGGTCGGGCCTGGGTACCCTAGACGGCAGAGGCAGAATTCCCTGAGCCAGGATGGCTACCAGGGGCAGTTGCTATGACTCAGTTGCCTCGGTGCTTCTCAAGCTTCTGGCTCCCAGGCTTCTGACTCAAAGGGCTCCAGGAATGGGGATTGTCCAGGGCTGCGGTCCCCAGCTCTCCTGCCCATGGGCCCCAGAGCTTCATGATACGGGGAACAACTCAGGCTACTCACCCTAGAAGGCCGACAGCGCCAGGCCGGGCACCCAGTACGCAGTGGGGACTGAGGAGGTTGCGGCCGCTGGGGGCAGGCTGAGCCGCGGGATTCCTCGCAGCAGCTCGCCAGAGTTCGCGCTGGTACCGCTACTCTGTGAGTGAGGGTGCGCTTGGCACTCGAGAAGAGCTGGGCCGCGAGTGGTTCTTGATTCAATCCTGGCAGGGCTAGGGCTGCTAGCGTCCTAAAGAAGGCTGCCTCTCCATGCCTACCCTGTGCCAGCCTCAGGTTTGTGAGTCCCTCCAAGAAAGGGAATCTTTGGTGCAAGTAGGGACGCCTGTCACCCTCAAAAGACAGGCCTTTGGGCGCGTCCACACAGTGTTACTGAGACACCCTGGATTACCGTGTGGCGGGCTGTACCTGAAAGCGGGGACAAAGCCCTGCTGCTGAGATTGTGGCGCAACAGGGGAAAACTCATCCCCACTGGAGGGCACTCAATTTCGCCCTCTTCACTCTGATTCCACTCCGCATCCCAGAGGACCATTTTCGAGTTCCAGCCACGCAGGGACCCGCGGAGTTCCGGGAAGAGACTCCCGGGAAGCAGGACTCGAGGCCTTAGCCCTGACACCAGGACTCCGGGTCTTTCGGACCCAGACGCGGCTCGGCTGCTTTGCGCCCCCGCAGCTGCGACCCAGAGATCCTCTTTCCCTTCTCACTCAATGGCCTGGGTCAGCAGAGGCTCCAGGAATCAGGATCCACTGGTGCCGGGTTGTGTTCTGGCTGTGCGAGAGGAAAGGCTGGTCCTCCTGCAGCCCCAGGCGTCTCTGCTTTCGAGCAGCGCTCAGGCGTGGCCTGACTTTTCCGGATCCCCAGAGTGCCCTGGGCGCGCGCTGGCTCAGCCGTGCACCTACGTATTTCTAAGGCGCAGGACCTTCCCATCTGTGCACACCAGAGCGTTTTCTCACTCTATTGCCCACACTCTCTCATGCCGTATCACAGTACAACCTCACACACTGGTGTGCGCAGGTTCGAGTCCCCTTCCAGCGTCCTCAGGTGGCTTTGAGTGTCCAGAGGACAGAAGGCGTGGCACTGGGATGGGGACCACAAAAAAAAAAAAAAAAAAAAGAAGGCACCTAGTCTCCAGCCCAAGTCCCTCTGGGCACTTCTCCACTTGCCACTCAGCACAAACACAGATCTCTCCCTTCTGGGTCCTGGCAGCATGCTAGCAAGACAGGGATGCTGCTGGGGTCAGGGAGGCTGAATTCCCTGCCCCTAGACTCAGTGCCCCCACTCAGCTGTTTTTTGCCCAAATGGCATTTCCTACCAGGACTGGGGGAAACTGAGGGCTGAGTAGCCCAGTGTCTCTCCCCAGATCCCACCTGCTCTTTTAACCTTTCATATGTGGCACGCCATGACTGCCTGCTCCTGGGGTGGACCCCCGCTCCCGCCCCGACATGTACTTTGGGTTAGGGACACTAGGTCCAGGCCTGAGCTGAGTCCTGGCGAGGGCCGCTTAGTGCGGGTCCTTCCAGGTACCAGAGCCGGGTGGGGGTGAAATGGGGGGAAACTTAGGAGGAAGTAGGGGGACCCCCATGCTCCCCTCTGCTCTCAGTAGCCCTTGGCTTTCACACCCCCAAGCAGCTGAGTTGGCCAGCTGTACCCAAGGGCTGGGTTTTCTACCTTCTTCATTCTGTTTCACCTTCAAGGTTTGCATGGGAATGGGACCTGAGAACAAATGAAAGGTGAATGAGCTCAGAGGAGCAGAGAAGGAAACTTGAACTTCCAGTTGCTGTGTCCCTTCGGTCACTGGGGGAAAACTCCTGGTTTCTGCGCTGCTGCAGGGAGAGAGGGGAAAAGGGAGGAGAACCCTGTTTGGTGGACTCTGATGGGGAGTGGTTGTGTTCATCTGGTCACACCTGTGCAAAAGTTATCTCCTGGAGGACTGGCTTGTATTGATTTATGTAGTGGGCAAGTAGCTATTCGAGTTTATTTCCAGAACTTCTGCATAGTTTCCCTGTTTAAATAAATGCTTTCAGGGTTAGCTTTCCAAGGGGGAATGCAAGAGTTGCAGCAAATAGTGTGGGGTCTACGCTGGGGTTCGGTTTATGGAATAATGCTGGTGGGCAGGCACGTCGCCCCCTACTGGCCAGCGAGCGACAGGGAAACTCCAGCGATCCCACCTAGGCCGCTGGAAAGAGGGTGCTGGCACACAGGTGGGATCCCTGGAGGTCTGGGGCTAGAACCATCTCTGGGACTCAGTGGCCTGGTACTGAGCCCTGCCCAAAAGCTGTGCTGCAAGGCTGGGCCCTGGCTCCAGCAGGTGGCTGGGCTGGACTGGCTGCTGGCAGGGGGACCAGTGAGAGTGTGGATTTGTATGCTTCTGGGGAGATATCTTTGTGTTTGTATGTGTGAGCACATGTATTTGGGAGGAGCTCATCTGCGTGTGTATCTCCCAAATATTAGGTGCAGGAGAGTGTTTATTTTGCCTGAGGACATGTTAGTGTTTTTGTGAAAATGGGCTGTGTGGGTTTGTGTGTGTTTGCTTCTCTCTGTGTATGTGTGCATGTGAACACATGTGTGACAGTCTGTGTGTTTCCCTATGTGGCCAGTACGTGTGAGGGGGTGAGTGCTTTCAGTGTCATCCACAGTGCCTGACACACACAAGCTCTCAACCCTAGTGAATCGAATTATAAAAGCATATGCTGTGCCCTTGTGAGGATCAGTTCACAGCCTGTTTGCTGGTGTGTCTGGAAAGCAGGGGGCAGGTCAGGTTGACGTGGGCTCCAGGGGCTGCTGTGTTTCCCCCTTCCCAGAAGTAAGCCAGGGTCTGTCCGCTGACCTTGGGGGACCCAGAGAGGCTTCCTGTGAGCCTCTCTCTCTGTGCCCTCAGGCAGCAGCCGACACTTCACCCTGACAGCCATCGGAGGTCAGACTGCTCAGGCCCCACAAACACAGACCAGGTCCATGGAGGACCCGAGTTGTCCTCCGAGAGAGGCTGAGGGAGCTGCCAGGGCTGGAATTCCCCCTGGAGTGCCCGGGGGTGGGGGTACTTGGTGTGGCCCCGGGGGAACAGTCTTAGCCGGCTGGGGATTCATTTTCTTGACTCTCAGGCCCTGCACAGAGCGAAAGCCCAGACACAGTCTCTCCACCACGCTAGCTGACTCAGTGTTCCGTGTCTGCGGCAGTCTGGACTGGGAAGGAACCCTTAACACTCAGAAAGTCCGTGCAAAAGGGTTTTTGGTGAGCGCTGACTACACCAGAGAGGAAAGGCCGGAGAGCTCCCTCTCGAGGAGGATCACCTTGCTGGAAGAACGCCTCATCCCGTCCTTCCCTTACCATCCCAGACCGGCAGGTTTGGTCCCTAACATCCTGGTCGCCAAGGTGGGATGGGTTCACCACCTACAGTCAACCGTGACCTAAAAAGCCTCGACTTCCTCCTGGAGGAGTCCCACCCTCTTGGCCTGGACCAGCTAGACTTGTCGCTTAATAAGAGTTGGGGGTGGGGGGCTCAATCCCCTGAAGGGAAGTGTTGCTGCAGATTAATTTACAGCCACAGAGGTACCTAGGGTGCACGGCATGCAGGACACGCACGACATAATGTGCGGCTCACAAGCCAAGCCCCGGCAGCACCGTTTTGCTTCCACTTAGAACACGCGCCCGAGTGGCCAGCCTCCCAGAGTCTCCTCCGATTTCTCTCCTCCCCACCCTTTCATCTCCACGGCAAAACAACAGATTTCTGAGCTTGGAGACCTTTGCTCCATGGCCACACTCACAAGACTCGGGCTTGGAGACAAGAGGAGCAGATGAGCGGTGGCCCTTGGGGCCAGTGAGTATGCCCAGTGTGTCACACGCTCACCTGGGGACTGCGATCATCCCTGAGTGTGCCCTTTCAGGAAATCTCCACCACCAGAATTGTTCCCCAGCCTTGGCGTCTCCCAACACAGGTACCCCTGCTCCACACACAGCTTCCCATTTCCCACCTGTATCCAGGAATCCTCGAGATAAAGAAAGAGGTGGTGAGGGCACTGCTTGGCTGGTGGGTGAAGAGGAGTGCCCAAGAGGAGCAGGCTTCCCCCTCCTTGCTTCTGCACGGAGCTGCCCGGACAAGAAAAAGGACGGAGGACTTTGGAGAAGGTCTCCCAGTTTTCAGTCCCTTCGCTCCACTTTTCGATTTAGACAGGTTGTGTATGTGGGAAGGGGTCTCCGGGTTTTGGACTCCTGGGGCATCGTTGCCCAGAACCGAGTGGTGAGTCCCTGCAGGGAAATCAGACACTGCTGCACGCAAGGCTTGCGGGCCTCATGGTATGTATCCATATATATATTTATCATTTCTAATTTTATTATAAAATAAAAGCAGAAATATTTCCCGAAGAACATTCACATGAGGGCACAACAGGGAGACGGCAAGTCCGCGGCTCGGGAGGCACGCTCTGCCGGGAGCGCGGCGGCCGCAGTCCCGGGAGGAAGAGGAGAGCGCGGAGCAGAGCCGCAGGCAGAGCCAGCGGCCGGGTGGAAGGGGGTCCTTCTGGGCGTCTCGCTGCCACCCTTCTCTTTCACTTAAGTTACTAGGGCAAAGCGGACACCTGCAGCCCCCGTGACCGCCTTCCCCACCCCGCCAGGGCCTCTGGAGATGGCCTAAGTTCAAAGGCCCTGTTTTTCCTTTGCTTTTCCTCCTCCCACTTCCCATCCCAGGAAAAGGAGGGATGGGGGAGGGATAGAAAGCCATGCAGGAGGGAAAAGATTGAGGGGTACAGACCCAGGGGCCAGAATACAGGAGGCTAGCGGAGAGAGGAGGGACAGAAACAGAGAGACAGATAAACAGAAATCTAATGAGAGATGACAAGCCAGAAACATAGAGGGAAACAGACAGGGTCAAGAAGGGGAGAGAAAAAGGAGAGAAGGAAGGAAGGGAAAGGAAGAGCAAGGGAAGGGAAGAGAGAACGGAAGTGGAGAGAAGGTAGGGAGAGAGAGTGTAAGACCGGTGTATAATTTATTCTCTTCCCTGGTTCAAGACCCGGTCCCAGGCCTCCAAAGGATCTCCAAAGCAACTTGTTGAAAATAAAGCCCCAACAAAGACCAAACTAGAGGGCCATGGGCCCTGCTGGGGCCGGCGGTTCTGCCCCATCGCGTGCGGGTCTTTCAGTACCTGGTGGGGCCGCCGGCGCCGGAGGCCCTCCCGACACGGTCTTTCAGTTCCCCAGCGCCGAGCCGGGCAGGCCAGCGCGCTGAGGCGGGCGGGGCTCTAAGAGCCCAGGTCCACGAGGTTGGCCGACATGGGGTTGAGAATGGAGTCCTGCAGGCCGTGGTGGTGCTGCAGCGGGTCCGCGCCGCCTCCGCCCGGCACCGGCACGGGCACGGCGCTGGGGCCGGGAGGGTGGCCCAGGCTGTGCAGGGACGGCAGCCCGGGTGGAGGCGGCGGCGGGCTGAGCAGCAGCGCGGGGCTGGACGACGAGTGGTCTGGCGTCCCCGACGGCGTCTTCTCGTCCTCCGAGCTGCCTAGCACCGACTTGCCGCTGCCGTTCAGCGACGCCGCCAGCGGATTGTTGGAGTTGGCGTTCTCGCTGTTCTCCCTGCAAGTGCAGGAGCAAAGCAGCCAGGTCAGCGGGGAGACGGGGCTGCTCAGCGCCACGACGTCTGGAGCCCGACCCTGCTGTCCTCCTCGGAGCCTGAGCCGCCGCGGGCTGCCTACGGGTGTTCGGTTTCTACCATGTTCTTTTGGCCTGATCTGGGGCTCTCATTCTTTCTGCCAGTTCTCAATCTCTCAACACCGATTTCTTTCTTACCCTTCTCCCGGTATCGTATCTTCTCACTTCTCACGCTCTCAATCTCATGAAAATCTTTCTTGCTTTCTGTATGTTGTTCCTCCCCATTCTTCAACACCGGCCCCCCGCCCCCACTGACTTTGCTAACATTTCTTTCCCAGAGCAGAGTGGTTAGGGCAGTAGAGCTCCCTGAAGTTGAGTGGGTGGCCAGGATGGGGAGGAAGAGAGGACGTCTGGCTTTTCAGAATACTTTTGGCTTCTCATCCCAGGGCTTGCTGTGTAGACCTGGGACCAGGAGAGTGAGAGACTACAGATTCGAGGCAGAGGGCCCCACTTAAAGTTGGGGATCCCAGAGGCCTTCATCTCCTTTTGCTTTTTCTGTGCTTAAGGGAAATATCTGACTGCCTGGCAGATTCCTGGAGCTAGGAGTCGTTTCCCTCTGGCTTCACGCTGGCAGGCGGGTGAGGGCTCTCCTCACTGAGCCTAGGTACAAGGTCCTGCAGATGCAGAACTCCCTGTTCCTGGTGGCACAGTGAAAACTTCAGTTGGGGGACTGGAAACTGGGAGCTTGGAGGCTTCATAGGGGAATGGGGAAAGGAGAATGAAGGGGACTCCTAATCCTGTCCCAGACCCTCCCATTGCACCAGAAAAGGAGGGACTCTGCAGCCCCTACCTGGGGCCTGGCCTGAGAACCAAGTTCTTCAGGAGTCTGGATGTGTGCCATTCTGGGTAGAAGGGGACCCCAGCAGGGAGAACCCACTTTCTGCCCTGCCTCTGACTGACAGCCCTGACACATTTGAGATTTTAACTCTTGGGTAGATTCTCTTCACTGGCTTCCTGAGGCCTTTTCTTTCTGTTTTCCTGGGAGGGAACTTCCCACAGGGCTGGTAGCTAAGATTTTACAACTGTAGATACTTTACCCTCATGGTCTCAGATGCTAGGGTCCACTAGAAGCTACTCCACCTCCAGGGATCTGGTTCCACTGTTAATCCTCCCTCAAACCCTGATCATGCAAACTCTGGGTCGCACACGTCATATGCCACCAACCCAAGGATCTTGTCTTGCTGTTGCCCGCAGGCTGGATTCTGCTCCCACAGCCCTTTCTGTTCCATTTCCCCCTCCAGATTTGGATTTCTGAGGGGCAACAGCGCTGGCAGCCACAAGGGCCTGAGGTCAATCGTTAGGCTAGTTCAAGAAGTCTTGGTTTCCCTGAGGACAAGCAACTAACAGCCTTTCTGCTGTCTCAGGTCACCCCAAACCTATGGACCTACCCACCAAAGAGGGTAAGACCAGAGGAGAGAGGGGTCCAGGGCCTGGCAGGCCAGGGAATGGCTGCTGGGTCCAACAAGGCTGAAAAGGGGGCATGAATTTCTCTCCTCTGTCCTAGAGCATTGGTCCTTCCTATGCGGGATAAAATATTCTCACTATCAACTCCCATAACCAGACAAGGGAAATTCTTGCCCAGGCCCCTCCCTGAACATCCAGGTCACACCAGGGAAGTTCCAATCCCAGTCCTGATCCCTAATCACACTTTGGCCTAAAACCGAATAAGGCAGACAGAAAGTTCTGGGAAGTGCTTAGTAAATTCGCACAGGCCGCTTGCAATTCTCAACCCCAACAGTCCTAGGCCAAACCCACTCAGTCCTCCGGAGGATTATTAGGCCCTGCCTGCTGTGCCCTGCTTGCAGGCCATCCGGGATGTCTTGCTTTTGCCCAGAAGCTCGCTGCCTCTTCATTTTTGTCCATAAGCGACCGGGCAGTTAGTCGACAACGTCCCCAATAGCTTTGCCCGCTTTAGACAAATCTCTGCCCTCTGGGTCTCCCCAAAGACCTGAGTGCCATCCGCCGTCCAGATCAGGCCAGGATTCACTTGGGCAGTGGCTGCGACTATGGGCCCACTTTGGGCCTCTCCTGGGGATAAAGCTGATGCCCTGCGACCTCCTCCCTGGAGCCCACGGGGAGCAGGCGCTGGATCTCTACTTACTCGTACCTTTCCTTGGCTTCGGCTGCCCGGTCGCGCTGTCTCCGGTTCTTGAACCAGTTGCTGACCTGCGTGGTGGTGAGACCCGTGGCCTCAGCCAGCTCTCGCTTCTCACGGGGTGAGGGGTAGGGGTTGTGCGCGTACCACTCGCGCAGCACGCTGCGACTCTTTTCCTTGAAGCAGTAGCTGGTCTCCTCGCCGTCCCAGATGGAGCGCGGCAGAGGAAACTTGCGGCGCACGCGGTACTTGCCCACGGCGCCCAAGGGCCGGCCGCGCAGCTTCTCCGCCTCGATGTAGTGCGCCTTGAGCCACAGTTGCTGCAGCTTGGCGTGGTTGTGCGGCGAGAACTGGTGGCTCTCCAGAATTTTGTAGAGCTCGCGGAAGTTGCCGCGGTGGAAGGCCACCACCGCTTTGGCCTTGAGCACACTTTCATTCTTGTGGAGGTGCTCGCAGGCGGGCAGCGACCACAGGAAGCGGCCCAGCCGCTCGATGTTGCCGCCCTGTTGCAGCACCTCGCACACGCACGCCACTTGCTCCTGCGTGAAGCCGAAGGTGGGCAGCATGGACATGATGCCGGCTGCGCCCCCGCCCGCCCGCGCGCGCCCTCACCGGGCTGCACAGTCCCGCATGGGCGCCTCCCCGCCGGGCGGTCCGGGCCGAGGGGCGGGCCCCCTGGCCGGGCGCTGGCTCCCGGCGAAGTCCGAGTCACTGCAGTGTGTCCCAGCGCGGGCCGCGGCTCCCGAACAGCTCCGTGTCCCCGTCGTCTGCGCGCCTTGCCTGCGCCCTCATCCAAGCCCGGGGGCCGCCCGGGGCGCCGCTCGGCATGCTCCGCGTCCTCCCGCCCGCCCGCCACTCCCTCGCTAGCTTCTCACTCGGTCTCCCTCCCGTCTAGCTCGCTCGCAGCTTTTTTAATAATATTATTCTAAGCGGGCATGAGGCGCGGCGGCCCGCACCCTGATTGGTCTGGTTATCTGACCCGGGGCCTGCCCGCGCCAGACAATAGTCGGAGTCAAATTATTCGCCATGGAGACGCTGTCAGTCACTGGTAACCCGAGCCCCCGCGGGCCTGGAGGCTCCCCCCGGCTGACTCCGCTGACAGATCGCCCGGCTCCGCGCGAAGCGGAGGGCGGCCCGAGACAGGAGCCGGAGGCGCTCCAAGAACCTGGGAGGCGGAGAAGGCCGGGCAGGGGCCCGCGGCGGCGGTGATTGACGGGGCGGACGCCCAAAGAGCAAGGGAGGGGACGGACACGGGAGGGGGGCGGAGTGGAGACGCACAGAGAAGAAAAGGGGAGGACCGGAGCGGAGGAGGGAAGAAGAGAGAAGGGAAGGCGGAGGACTGTTTAAGGGGGTGCTGGGAGGAAGGGAAGAGAGGGGTGGAGGAAGCCTCGAGGGGGAAGAAACTTTGGGCAGCTTTAAGCAGACTCCGCTGGGTGCCCCCGCCTCACTCTGGGTCACCCCAGCCTTCCTGGGGCCACTGTTTGCGGGTATAGATTCTGCCCTGGAGCCCGCCTGTGAGATGGGAAAGTGGGAGTTGCTCCGACGCCCCTCAAAGATTTGGCTTTTCCTGCTGACTGCGCCCCACCCCCATCCTAGGAACTCGGACGAGAGCAGTCCTCGAGGGAATGGGGAGGGAGTAGGCGAGAGAAGTGGGGAAGATTTGGCAGTGACCGTAGGCGGACGCCTGAGAATCTACTTCTTGGAGGATCCCGCCTTTCCTCCCTCTCCTAACCCAGCCTGTCCCACCCCGGCTCGGCGCTCTCTGTCCTTGCCAGGCGGAGACTCAGATTTAACCCCACGGGTCCCAGGCGTCGCGCCGCTCGAGACGCGCCCGACACTTCCTTGTGGCTTCTACAGAAGTTGACTCCGGTCTGCAGCTGCGCAGACTGCCTAAAGGGAAGGCTAGGGCATGGAGGCTAGGACAGGCGGGCGCTCCTCCCGTGGCTGGTACCGGAGGACGAAGTGGAGACTCCCCCCCGCGACCCCCACCCCAGTCTGCGCCTGAGCTCCCGCCACTTCCAGCACGGGAACCTGGTCGCTGAGCTCAGGAATTAGGGGCTTAAAAAGGAGGCCCTGTTTTTTTGCTTCTTTGTCAGGACGGTGTGGAAACACGTGTTACTGGTTCTCTGGGAGAAGGGCCGCTGATGTTATCTGCTTTTTGAAAAGCCAGGGGCTGAGTTTCTTCCCGCACTGGTCCTTTCCATTTCGTTTCCCCTCTTGGCTATGAGTTGTTGCAGGCCTGAGCCGATCTGGCTTCTGGAGCCAGGATCCAAGCCAACACAAAGCCCAGGCTCTGCCCGTGGTTTAAAACTGGAACCTGTGTCTAGGCAACATTTCTTCGTTGCTGCCCCTTTAAGCTTTCTCGGAGGTTTGTGCAAGGAGCACTGGAATGGGAATCCAGAGCCCTGGGTTCAAGTTACATCTTTGCTTGTTGTCTATGAGCAAGGCTCCTATTCCTCTTAGTGTCTTTTTTCCCTCAAGAGTTTCCCTCCTGCTCAAGCATTCTAGAAGTCTTGGGGGTGGTTGGGTGGGTGTTTGCATGCATGAAAGAGTGGAACCCTGGGACTGTCCCTAAAACTTTTGCTTCCGGGGCCTACCCTGGTGTGTTGAGACCACAGTGCTGTCAGAGTGTGTTCTGAGCCAGCCAGGGACAGCTCCCTGCAGTAATCCAGGCAGCATCTTCAGAGTCTATGTGTGGGCTGCATCCAGGCCATTCTGTCCAGAGCTGTACATGCTGCTAAACAGGGTTCACTCCAGGCTTGGCTTTTGAGGATTCTGGGAGACATGGGGAAGGATTAACTTACTCCTGCATACACTGAGTGTCAGAGCCCACCTTCTGACCCTCAAGAAGGAGCAACCTATGCTTTTCAAGACCTCTACTTAAGCCACATTAATGACCTGCAGAAACCAAGACTTCTTGAACTAGCCTAACGATTGACCTTAGGCCCTTGTGGCTGCCAGCGCTGTTGCCCCTCAGAAATCCAAATCTGGAAGAGAAACAGATTTGGCTATGGCCATTCTACATCCTGGAAACGTCAGGCCAGGGCTGTGGGGGAGCACCCCATCCGGAACAGGTGAATGGGACTGGGCAGTCAGTCCTTGATGTGGAACTTTGGGCCAGTTTGTGGTCTGTTCCACCTCATTCCCTGCCCTGATTAGACGAGGCCTGAGTCATGATCTTTCAGGACCTTGCTGGTCCTGCATTGGGGTGAGCCTATGAATACACACCTTGAAAAAGCAGAGAGTCTTGGCAACCTCAGCCATAACTTCCACCATGAATGTGCCCCTCCCTGGACCCCTGGGGTTTCGAGAGTGAACTTCCACCAGGACTGGGTCCTGCTTGTGTTCAGCTAAGGCAGATTTTCTGGAACTTTTCTGGAGCTTCAGACTCATCATCCTTCCAGTGTTGCCCTCCTTGTGACCCCTGGACACTACACACCAAGAGTCAGACCTGCCAGGAGAACAGATGTGGGACCCGCCACCTTGGATAATGTAGTGTGTGCCACATGAAGTCATTACAGAACAAGTACAGGAAGCCTGCAGCTCCGTTTGCCCAATGTATGGGTGTGTGTCCATATGCCCTAGTTCTCCCCTCCCCTCATATTTGTAGGAAACCAACCGGTTCTAGCAGGTCTGGGCTAGAACCTCTTGCCAGTAACAGCAGCTGAGTGCCTGCTAACCTAAAAAGGTTACAAGCTCAGCTAGTGTTTCTTTGCTCTGAAGCCCCCTCCCTGGCAGTCTTTGCCATAGGACAGAGGACTTGGGAGATGACTGGGTGGGGATCTGATAGACACCGGACTGACTCTAAGGCCATCTCAGCCCTAGTTCTAGTGCTCAGAGCAGCTGCTGGAGAGGCCTGTGGGTGCCAGGCGCCTTGGACTTAACCCCACCCCAATCTATAGAAACCCTTACTACTTCTTTCCCTAAGGCATGCTTGAGAGGCCTGCACTTACTATTTCATCAAGCACAAATAGGAGAAGCTCCATGGCTGGGGAGGAAAAAGCTTTTGTAAACCTGTGGAAATCTGGGCTTCATTGAAATATCTCCTTTCACCTCCAACGTGTGCTGGAAGGTCCTGGGATTGGACTTTCTGGAAGGGGGCAGCAGAGGCGGATGGATAGGTGTGCTCACACTGCCTTTGCCCGTGACTCTTGGTCGGGGACAGTCTGGGGACTTTGTGTCTGGAACTGGGCCGGAAGCTCCCCAGAGCAAGGCTGGAGGGCCCCCACAGGTGGCACCCGCTACCTGGCTCTGGGTGGGTACATCGCCCACTCAAGGAACTTTTTGCAGAAAGGGGGAAAGCATCTGCACCAGCCTCCCAACGTTTTCCCAGACTTTGGGTTGGGGCCGTTTCAGAAAGCAGGGGACCACCTAAATAGGAAGAGTTCTTGCCGGCTATTGCAGAAATCCCCTAGGCGACTCTGGCCCTCCCCGCACAGCAGCTCCACACTCCCGGCTGTGCGCTCTGGGTCGACCTGGGGGTGGGGGTAGCGAGGTGGTGGGTGGCGGCGTCCGCCCTCCCGGAGCCCAGGAATGGGCTGGCCGCGGTCCTGGCGCCCTCTCTTCCCACCGGGCCTCGAGCTTTGGCTTCCGAGGTGCGTTTCGTTGAAAGCGGGCAAGCAGCGTAGGGTGTGTGTGTGCGGAGGCTCCAGGCGCCTGCCCACTGCCTCCGCCTGTCCCGCCTTGCACCCGCGGGTTTCGTTGCGGACGGGTGGACATAGCGAGTTATTTGCAACCTCCCGAACTCCTCGGTTTTCAGTGTTGCCCGACGTTTGGGACAGATAGGCGCGGGAATTCCACTCCCACGAATTCTCCGTTTCGGACAATGGCCCATGGGCGCCCGGAACACGGGCTAGGTGGCAGGACACTGGGCTCGGGGTGGCTGCCCTCCTGAAACGGGGCGTCGTCCGCGGCGCACGTGGCTGGCAAGGTCACAAGCCCCCCGAGGGTCAGAGCAGCAGAGTTCCCTGTGGCCAACGCTCTCCCTCCGCCCTTCGGACTTTTGCTTCTGACCCACGCGACGGCCTGGAGGGTCCTCACGGGAAAACGGTTTGGAGGCGGCGGGCTCACCCGGGTTCTTGTTCAAACGAAAAGAGCAAGAACTAGGGCCCGGGTCCCGTGTGGAGGCGGCGCCAGGACCGAGCAGGGCTCCAGGTATGTACCCACGCCCAAGGCGCTGCCGCCTTCCTGCGACGCTGGTCCCGGCTGGTGGCCTTCCGTCCCCGCCGCGGTCACCGCGCAGTCCTGAAGTCCTTCCCTTCCTGCGCCGCACCCCCTGCCGGGCGGGCAGGGGATGCCTGACCCCTTCGCCCGGGATGGGACAGGGGCGCGGGCGCCGACACGGTGGACCGGGCATCCGGGCGAGGGGCTAGGCGCTCCGCTTTGGGTTCCAGAAGCCACATTCTGTCAGCGTGAGTTCACTGGAGCACACCCCACCTCCGCTCCTGCGGGCTTCTAGAAAGTCCGCAGCCGGCTTTTTTCAGCGGGACGGTAGAGGGCCTGTGCGTTCCGGACCTGCCTCCGCCTGCCGCTGCCCGCGAGCGCCCCCACGCGGTAGGTCCCAGTGTCCAGGTCGGTGGGTCGGTTCACTCCCCCCACCCAGGGTTGCTGCGGAGGAGGAACGGGGGGCAGGCCTGCAGGTTCCTTCCTCCTCACTCCTTCCCTGCACTAACCGGCCGTGTGCGCTGGCAGAGGGGGCACCAGAACTGGGGTGCGTCCATGGAGCCTGAAGGCCATTAGGGTTGCCGAGGTCTGATCACGCCATCGTTGGAGGACAGACACGGGCTTTTCACTTTCGCACGTGCTCTCTAAAGAGTCTGGATCTGCCTCGCACACACTAGGTGCCTAGGAAATGTCTGAATGACCAGACTGATTTGACTGACAGCAGCCACTGGAAGTACCAGGCCCGCAGGGGAATGGCCGTCTTCCTCCTCATACCTCCTGTTCTTCCCTCCTAGTCCCCTTTTCGCCCTCCTCTCCTTTGTGGGGGAAGTCTCAGAAAGCTGCGATGGCTTCCTCCAACCAGAAGTACTGGGTGCTGGAGTCTCCATAGGGCTGCATAGAAACGACAGCCTGAATGCACTGCTCTCAGAAATTCCAGGCCTAACTGCCTGTGGCACTGCCGAGTTCCCTCGTGTTGTAGGAAAAGAACCTTTCTAAGCAGAGTTATTCTAATTTTTGTGGGGCTGCTGTTTTGAGTTGCATTGCCTTAGTTATTTTACAAAAATTCTCTGTAGGCAACGTGTAGATCAGATTTCCTATAAGAAGTGACTTTTTTTTTTTCTCTCTTTCCATTACCTGTGAGAAATTCTATCTGGGAGTGGGGATTCCTGGCTTGGCACTACTCTCTCCAGCAGTATCTATTTTTATTACCATTAATTACAATGCATCAGCCCCACACATCAGTGACACCCCCTCCCCTTGGCTGGTGACCGCTCTTGGCTCTCTGCATTTGGGTCGTGCCTGGGCAAGAGGGCAGTCCCACCCAGCCGTTTGAAGGCAGCCACATGGAGGTTTCCACCAAGTTCTGCCTTTTTAAAGGAAACCTGGAAAAAGCCAGGATAATTCTTAACTGGAAATCCAGTGCTTTATTTTGTTGTCTCTGAGAATTAAGGCTAAAATCCAGGGCTGTTTCTTATAGAAGAATGTGTGCTAATTAATTTATGTACAGTGCTGTGAGAACGCTTTAATCAAGTAGGTAGAAACAAGATACAACGCTGCTGGGGAGGGCGCACAGCTCAGGGAAACATGGGCCTGAGGCTGCTGCAGAGGGACCAGGTCAATTTCAGCTTCACGTAAATGTCCTCTGGTAGTACTGTGGCATTCTGGTTTGTGATAACAGGTGTGGCTGACCCTCTGGCAATTACCATCTTTGTTCTAACCATTCTAGTGTAGTTGCACTGTTAGTAAATGTGCACCTATGGGGAAGGTTGGGTGGGCAGAGCAGAGGATGTGGGCTTTGGCATCAAATAGGCCTCAGTCCTCGGTCCAGATCCAGCACTCTACTAAGTCACTCATCATTGGAGCCTTATTTTGCTCACTTGTAAACTGAGGACAATAACCTAGTGCTTGGCACACAATAAACATTCAACAGTTGCCTATTGAATTAAATACAGTTGCATTGGAGATGAAGTTCATGAGACATCTGGTTCACGACAGGTGCCCGATAATTATGCTGTTTTGGTCATAAGATTGTGATGGGATAGTGTGTTTACATAATTGCATATAATTAGTGTTATTTCAGAAAGCACCTGACTTAAGTGTCAAAAGGCTGATTTAGTTTCCAGGTGACGGATATTATCGAGCTTCTATCGTGGTTCAGGCCTGGGCTAGGCACTGTGGGAAATGCTCAGATAGGTGAACAGAGGTGCTGGAGCAGTTGGAAAGACAGGACTTGTACACCTGAGGCCACCTGGGTCCCCGCAGCTCACCATCCTCGGCAGCCTTGGAGAGAGTGTGGGCGTTTGAGTCAGACTATCTGGGTTAAATCCTGCCTCTGCCACTTAGCAACAGTGTGACCAAGGGCAAGCCACTTAATCATTTAATCTTATGGAGTCAGTTTCCCAGTCTAGTGAGAATAAAAAGCTGGTGTAACAAACACCTTGCTCCCAGGTGTTTGGGAAGAGAAAATAAGCTCATGTATGTGGGAAGGCCGGGTCCCTGTTTGGAGATGAACAAGAGGACTTAAGCTGCCATAATGTTTTGCCTTATAGTATTTTAAGCAATATGTTTTGTAGCCTCAGGAAGACTTTAATTTAGGGTCCTTGTTCAACGTGCATGTGGAGGAACACACACATTCACAGTCAAATAGGAATGTACGTGTATGTGCATATAAATAATTTGTATATATAAGCAATAAGTTGTGTGTATACACATGTGTACACACAAAACACATATATACTTATACCGATAGGAAATTATGGATATACCCATTCATACTCACTTGAGGAAATAATTCCTGAAGTCACGGGGATCATTTCACCCTCAATGTACCATATACGTCTAGGTCACCCCATAACCAGTCTTCCATGAGAGTGTGGTCACAGTTTGGGAGTTTTGAGGGGAAAGGGACTTAGGTAGTAAGAGGGGTGAAATTGAAACTAGAAAATGTAAATACATTCAGTTACTGAGTTTTTCCCCTTCTGAATAGCAAGCATTCTTCTTCTTTTCAAATCAGTATAGAAGCCTTTTATTTTTTTCACACTTATCATGCCATGAATTCATAGGGGATGGGTTCCAACCACCCAGGCTCCTTCCCATTGGTTCTCACGTGGTGTGCTTCTCTGGGCGGAGCAGGCTGAGGCTTCAGCTGAACCCAGGCACCTTTCTCTTCGACTTTCTTTTTCTGATCATTCTCGTTCACACATTTCAGGAAGCTATCTCAACTCTTAGAGTGCTTAATGTGCTCAATCTGTACATTAATTCTCTTGGCAAGAATCTTGCCCTTGTTGGTTTACAGCAATGCCCACGGCGTGCCTGGTGACACTGTAGACTCTCCCAGTTCTGCCAGGGGAACATCTGTGGGCATCCTTTCTGAACAGTGCCCATTCCCTTGATGCCCACAATACCACCTTTCCTGTGGATCTGCATGCAAGTAGCCGAAGGAACAACTCCATGTTTTCTAAAAGGCCTCGAGAACATGTAACGGGGACCTCTCCTCTTTCCCTCTGTGCTAGTCATTTTGGCGAATTACTAGAAGGTGGCCTGAACAGCAAGCATTCTTTAACTGGAAATATCTGATTACTCAATGTGTTGTAAACTTTGTAGCTACTGGGCCATGGCTGGGGATAGGGACATTCTTGAGGAATCTATAGTTTCTACTCTCTCTCTTTTTTCCCTAGCTCATGTTTAATCCGAGAAGTTCCTAGAAGGTCCATTGTTACCAACATCAGTACTGACAATGCCCACCAGCAAGTCAATTGAATCTCATTTTATTCTGGCCAATGAAACAAAGATACTTATTTTCCTAAAGGATCAGTCTAAGGAGTATTCAAAGTGCTTCTCCTCTGGGCCCAGCTCTGCTGGGCTCTGTCAGGGGGAGTGGGGAGGAAGACACCCTTATGCCCTCTAGGAGTTTATAGGCCAGTTGGGCAACAGAACCAACCTGGGTGAAGCAGAAGACAATAAATCCACACACCACTAGCTCTCACCATGACTGGGGCACAGAAGTCGAGAAGAAGGAAATATTGCGTGCCTGGGTGGGCAAGGTAGTCTTCTTGGAAAAGGTGGTCCTGATCTGGGCTTTGAACAATAGGGAGAATGAGGATAGAGGGAGAGGCCTGAGTGGCACCAAGGGAAATCGGAAGTCCGGATGAGTGCAGGCCTGAGTGCTGCCTCCCTGACCCACCTTCGCTGCACCTGGGAAGGCCTCCTAGGGTTTGTGGTTGTTGCTTATTTCCCTCTAGCTCTCCGAAGGGAGAGAGTGAGATTACTAGGAAAAGTCAAAATATGTAGAAGTAGGCAGAATCCACCACTGCACATTTATTCGGGCCCTATCAGGGGACAGCTCTGAATGGTAAATGCAACCCCATTGCAGAGAATGGTCCAGAGCTCACAGTGTAGTCCGAGAACCACGCACAATGGATGGAGCTAATCTGAAGAGCAGCGAGGGCTTCTTAGGGGGTCAGAGAGCCCATTGGAAATGTGAGGAAAGTCCTCTCCCCAAGAAAACGCTCATAGGCGCATAATGAACTAAAGGCATTCAATTCTAGGGGTTCGTAGATCCCGCCCCTGAGCCCGAGCTCCTCCCTGGATCTGTGGTGTACACAGGTGCAGGCTGGACGGACAGCTGAGGTGCAGCCAGGTGCTGGAGGCCATGTGCTCTCTGGGAGTCTCTAGCACCCCTTTGGGACCAAAGACAGGCCTTTCATCACCCTTCACAGCCACTAGCCTGACAAGCACAAGAGTGGATGGAAGAATCTTTGCACTGACATACCCCATCCCACAGTACCAGGGGTCTCTCTCCTCATCAGGGGCAGGGGCTATTTTTACCCCTTAGTCAATATAGTCAATTTCCTCGGACACCAAATATATATTCTTTCCAAAATTAACCGGACCGAATAATTTCTCCCTTGCAGCCCTTGCCTGTCCTTGAACATGAAAATGGCCCAGGACCCAGTATTGAGCCTTGTACCAGCAGGAGTTCAAAAATTTAAAAAAACAACAACAAACTTTTGTTAATTTATAAATAATAGCCAGTTTTTATTGATTGCTTACAATGTGCAGACACTAAGCAAGGGGCTTTAGAAGCAGGGTTTCATGGACTCCCCTGACGACTCCATGAGGTGGGTACTATTATTAGGCCCATTTTACAGAAGGTAAAGTGGGAACGTGTGGTGCACAAGTCTATTTTACTGAGGTTATCAGTAAATCGGTGAAGTGGCAGAGGACGGGGATAAACCAAGGTCTGCTCGCAGAGTCTGGGCATATAACCGCTACCCTATAATTGCTACTCCGAGCAATCTAACTGCGCAGTTAACGTTGAAGACACTGACTGCGATTTGGCAGGAGCGAAAGAAAGAGAGGGGACACAAAGACATGCCCAGACGCCAGGCAGGTTAATCGATGCCGGCACTACTGAGCATGGCTGCTAGGCCAGGGCCCTTTGCCCTTCCTCCAGGCAGGTTCCAGGGGCAAGCTGAGCTGGATGCGAGGACAAGCCAGCGCGACACCTTACTGGTATTTTATTTCAGTGATGGCCCGGGCAGGAGGGAAACCACCTCATTGAAAGAATTGGCTCATTTTGGAATGGAGATTCATTTCCGACTGCCCCCTCCCCTGTCTCCCAAGCTGGCCCGTGTCAGAGGGAGGATATTTTCCTAAGGATGAACTGTTCCTGAGCGTTTCCTGCCACCGCACAGGTCTCCCTTCAGCAGTCACAGGGCCTGTTATCTAACACCTCCCTCTGCTTCCAAACATGTTCCAATGAAATGAAAGCCCCTCTGTGAAAAGCCCAGAGCTTTCCGAACAAGATGGTCTGAACTGGCCACAGGAGCAGGCCTAGTGTGCTATCTCCGCTCCCTGCTATGGTGGGAAGGCTGAGAAGTGTTTGGTTCCATTCAGTGCACATTTTCTCAAGTGTTTGGAAGTGTGCCGGGCACTAAGTTTGAGGGTAGGAGGATGTCAGCCTTTTGCCTAAGATCCACCATTAAGTAGTCAGTTTGTGAAAATGCTTAGTTAGCATTCCAGTGGACAGGGTTCAAGTGCCTATGAACTTGAACGTGAAAAAAATTGCATCTTTATTTTCGCTGACCTCTAAGTGCAATTTAGCAGCTCCTTCAGGAATGTAGGCACAAACCATAGCAGTATCAGGCAATACCTCTGCCTTCCTTACCAGCAGAAACCACAGATATTGTTACATATGAGAGTTGATACAGACATTGTGAAATACTGATGCTCATCACTACTTTGAAATTATCATACTTATTAGACCTACTGCTACATCTTGCAATTTAAAATGTTAATAAAGAGGCACATGTTACTATATTACTTTGAAAAATTATTTTTATAGCTTCATTTCCACATAATTCATTATTTTTTGCAATCATGAATACTTCATGTTATGCATTAGAAGATATTATTTGGAGAAGGATTCACCAGATGCCAAAGGTACAAAAATTGGTTAAGGATCCCTGTGAAACTGATGCTCATTTAGAGCTTTTCCTTTAGCATAGGGTTGCACTGTTTTGAAGAAGAATTAATGCTTCATCTTTCACCTGCTCACATTGGCTCTGGCCAGACATCAGGGAGAAAGAGGAGCAACGTCGGGAAACCTGAGAGGTTTTGATCTGTTTAGGCCTCAATTTTCCCACCTGTAAAATGGCGTGGCCATGCCCATCAACAGGATATGCTCCTTCCCCATTCCTGATGGGGTAGGGGGGTGGCAGAACCGTTCAGGCTTCAGGTGCCTGAATTGGACACGGCTGGCCGCTGAGCCGGGCTTGGTGGCTTCACCAAGTCAGCTGGACTCTCTGGGCTTCCTGCATGCCAAGATGAAAGCAGCTTTTTCTTTTTCATTTGGGATCCAAGATGCTGAGTCACTGACCAGCTCAGAAGAGTAGATTTTATTGTAAAACTGTCAAGAGGCCCCTCCCAAATCCCTGCTCAGTGTGTTAGGTCTCAGCCCAGTTCTGATTCCGAGGGGCGCCTGCAGGAAGCACTGTGGCGGCAGGAAAGCTAGGGCTCTATGGAACAGGTTCCAGGGGGAAGCCCAGGTTTCAGAGTTTCCCAGGGAATGCCCAAGCCAGACCCTTGTTCTGGGGTCCTCTTCCATGGGCTTTGTCCTGAGTCTATGTTATTCCTGAAGTCTCTGTTGATCATGCTCCAGCCGGGGGAGTCCCTGAAGGGAAAGAGTGTTCCTGTCCCCATTGACCTGATCCTTTGGCTGGGGGTGGGAGAGATCAGTCTGGTTCACCAGATACAGCACAGCTCCCTGGAGAGCTTCAGCTGTGCCACAAGCAGGCCCAGAGGAGAGGCTTGGAGTGAGCAGGGGCTGCTGAATGGAGGGAGAGGGACGGAGCAAAGAGGCAAAGGGCACAGGGGAGGGTGTTCTAGGAAGGGGGTCAGCCTGAGAGCAGGAGCTATAAGGGTTGTAGTAGCCCAAGGTGGGGGGGTCAGGGAGGGGGCATCGTGATGAGATTAACCAGGAGTGAAGTAAAAGGCAAATATTGGAGCAGTGTAGGCTGTGGGAGGTAGGACATCAATTATGGAGGACTTCCAGGGAAGTTGTTTTGAGCCGGAGAATTGATTCTGGCTGTGTTGCAGCTTTGCAGGGAGGGATAGGACTCCAGATTTCTGAGTCCAGGCCCTAACTTATTCCTGAGTTATTGCTCTCCTATTTTTCTAAATGTAGCAACCATCCATCCATCTATTCACTTATTATCCATCCGTCCATCCATTAATTACCCATCCACCCACTCATCCACCTACTCTGCCTTCCTTCTCACACCTCTGCTTGGAAGCTCCCTCACTGGGCCAGAGTCTGTGTTCTTTGCCATAGTCCCAGTTTCTAGCGTAGTTCCTGGAACAGAGTTGTCCCTCAATAAATATTTTTGAACAAATTCTTCCACTGAGATTCACCTAGCCCTTTGCACCGCACAGAATGCTTCTCCTGGAATACTGAGTCCATTTATGCCCGCTCATTGCTGGAGCCACATCTGGTTATTTGGAGAGTCCAGCATGTCCCCTCACTATCCAACAGAGCCTCAGCATCTCCTTCCCCCGCAGTTTAGCCAAGCACCTGGTCCCAGATTTGCAGAGATAAGGTGTGTAACCTTGGGCACTACAATGTTTCTTTGGCAGAGAGATGACAACTTGGACTAGCAGACCTCTGAGATTCCTTAGGCTCTGACGGGCTCTGATTCTCTAACCTTAACTCGTTCCACTATAGGGCAAATAATGTTAAAAACTGCTGGAATTCAAAGGGATGTTTCCCCGGACTCAGTGATTTAAAGTACATTTCTCAGCAACGCAGAATTCCCCTAGCTGAGCAGCTAATCATTCCTCAGCCCCAGGAAGCCATTCTCTTCTGATAGTCCCATTATAAACGTATTCCCCCCACCCCCATAATTGGGAGGATCCAGGAGTGCCCAGAAAAAGACTTAATTGCTCTGAGATTGCGTTACTCTCCTGATTAAGTCACTTAATAAATGACCACATGAAGTAGCCTGAAGCAAGGCATTTCCTAAGAGGACCTAAATCACTTTTAATTTTCAGGGTTGTGCGTTTTCCTTTTGCAGCCTGGAGCTGCTGTGCCCAGCCTGCCATCTGAGAAACATTTCTTCAAGGTGTCAAAAGGACGTGTCATGCATTTGGAATGAGGGCTAAATTAAAAAGCCATACAACACATCGTTATATAAATAGTGAGATATTCCGGGCTGTTTCCAGTATAAACTACCCATTTGGCAGTCTTTCCTTGCGCAGAAACAACATGTAGCGGGACACTTGCCTGACGTTTACACCTTCGCAAACACATACATGCACACACATGTATATATATGGATGAGCACATGCATCCAAGCACACATGTGACGTGGGGAAGGGAAGTGAGGGGTCCATTGGAGGGGACACACCAATTAGCCACAAGGATTTCGTTACCACGGAAGGGTGGGAAGACTGGTGACGGGTAACTTGGCACCTCCAGCTTTGTGCCTGTTCTGAGAATGAACCTGGGACTCTTGTCTCTTTGCGTCTTGAGAGAGAGAGAGACTTGAGCTCTGTAATGAACTCACATGACATGCTATACTTCTTAACTCCGAGGCGAGAGGGAACTTGGAGTGATTTTATCCAATTGCCTCAACTTCAACTTGAGGAAACCAGTGTCCAGAGAGGTCTGGGGACTTGCCCAAAGACACACAGCCAGAGAAAGCCAGAGCCAGCAGGAGGATCCAGGCTTTGGGGTTCTTTGTACACACTGCCCTGCCCTCTGAGGTTCAAAGGGTATCCCTGATACCAGTGAGCAAAGGAGCTGTCTGCGTCACTTCAGCTTCTGCTCTGCCTGGACACTGGGCTGATGGACAAACCCCTACCGCACCCCCCAGCTGGTGTTGTCTCACCCTGGCCCCGGCCACACAGCAAGGGCGCTGTGGCTTCTAGTTCTCCCGAAATGTTCCCCCGTGAACCTTGCCTCCCAGAATTCACACCCTTGTGGAGTCTCTGCGGCCCTGGATCTTGGCAGGCTCCTTCGATCATTACAGCACGGTGGAAGTAACACTGTCTGAGTAGTGAGGCTAGGTCAAAGGCAGCTTTGCAGCTCTCTTAGACTCTGGAAACACGTGCTCCGAGGAAATCTGCTCCAGTGGAAGAAGTCCACCACTGCGAGACCACCGCGGAGCGCAGGCGCCCTAGCTGGCCGCCCGGTGAGAACGTGTGGACGCCATGCCCCAGCTGTTCCTCCCGTCTGGGCCTGGGCGCCAGACACACGCACCGAGTGCAGTGGCCCCCCGGGGGAGTCCACGCTGCAGAGGACGACAGCACCTGCTGCCATCTGAACGCCCCTGCCCGAGGGACCCGAAAGGAGCACTGCCCCGCTGAGCCCCGTCAACCCCCAGAAACTGTGAGGAAGGAAAGGTAATTGTTTCCATTTTCCTGTTTGAAGCTACTGCATATTTGTTGCGCAGCCGCAGGTAGCGGGCACAGACACATGTCTTGGTTTCTGTCAGCCCTGCCCTGGGGCTTGGGACCATGGCCCCATACCATCTGTCCCCAGTGCCCCTCTCCCTCGCACGGAAGTTATCCCACCTCAGAGAAGCCGTGGGCAGATCACTGAGAGCAGACTGTCCAGGCTACTGACTTTGCCCCGGGGGAAAACAAGTGCTGCTTGCCAGCGGAGAAGTCCCAGCTGCTCACGGCAAGTGTGAAGCTGCGGACCCTGGAGAAGCTGTTGGCGTTACTCCACGTCAAGTATTTAAAAGACCGTTTCCAGTACCTGCCGGGAGCTTTCAGATATTCTTCGGTGCCTGTTTCTGCTCTTTACGTAGACTTGAGGTGCTTTTTTTTTTTTTTTTGCTTTTCATAACAAAAAGTCACCTTTTATTCCAATTAAACTCTGACTGGGTGGGATAGCCCAAGGCCAGCCCTTCCAAGACAAATGAGGTGAAAGAGCTTCTGAGCTAAGCAGAGCTCAGCTCCCAGCCCAGGAGTGGGCAGACTTCTGGGAAGGGAACCCAAGCCATCCCGGGTCCTTTTCCCAGATTCAGGGACATGGGACATCTATCTCTCCCTGGCTGCTTGGGACTCAGGGACCATCTAGGATAAATGGACCAGAAGTTGTCCTCCTGAAAACCTGGGGCGGGGGTGCGGAACGGGGTGAGAAGGCAGAGCAGAGCAGTTTTCCAGAAAACTAGACTCGAACCAAACGAAGAGTTTCTGGGCGTCGACCACTGCAGGTGCTGGGCTAGATGCTTTCTTGTTGGGTATTTAACTGAAACCTCTCTGCGGTCCAAGAGCTCCCGGCTGGGGATCTAGGTCAGGCTGAGCTCTGGAATGTGGTGATCACTCACCATTTCCATGGGGACCCATCAGTATTTCTCTGTGGTAACGCCCAGCCCTGGCCACAGAGCAACTGAGGTTCGAGAGGCCACTCGGTGTGGTAGAGGCCCAGGGCCCGGGAAGTACTTCCCCCACTCCCATTCCTGTGTGACCTGTACGCTTTGCTAGATTTAGAAAATACAAATCAGGACAGCTACTGAAATTTGAATTTCAGATAAAAAACAAGTATTTTCAAGTAGAAGTATGTTCCCTGCAATATTCGGGATATTACCTATATTCATTGTGTACTCAAAATTCTAATTTAATTGTATATCCAAGCTTTTATCTTGGAATCCTAACCTATAGGGCTCTGGGTGATTCCACGTGGGATTAAAAGGGCCTGCTTTAGGGGACAACATGTTTGCAAGTTACTGATTTAGGTCAGCCCACCTATTAGAATATGTTCCAGGAAAACCCAGAGAAGGCAGTGCCTTTCCAGGTCCCCCAGGGAGGCTGTGCTGAGTCAGGACCGGCAGCTCCCCTGTGTCAGGTCTCTGCTCCGGTGTCACCATCTCAGTGAGACTGTCCCGGGCCACCTGTTAAAACTGCACACCTCTCACCCCTGAGAACCTTCCCTGTTTTGTTTGTCTCCATACTCTGTGCTTTATTTACTTATTTCTCTTATTGCCCCTCTCTGCCTAGTAGAATGGAAGCTCCATGAGGGCAAGGATCTTAATGGTCTTGTTAACATCTGTATCCCCAGAGCTTGGAAAAAATTCCTGGCACTTGGCTGGCTGGCAGTTAACAGCTGTTGAGTGGATGAAGAAAAACATCCGGGACTCATGGCTCACAGTCAGATGCTCTTCTCCCTGCAGCCCTCCGCTTCCCCTGTCATCCCTCTCCTTACTGCCTTACGCCCCCTTAGAGCCAGGGAATGTTTGCAACAGCTGCATTTGGAGGACTTGTGAGGACACGCAGGGGGAGGGTGGGCTCGGGGAGGGCTGCCGTCCTTGCTGGGTGTCGGCAGCTGCTGGTGTCAGGCAGGAGAGTGAAGGGACCTGCTCCCAGGGGGGAGCGCACTGTGCTGAGTGCTCAGAGTGGGGCTCTGCGATGGTGAAGACCTGGCTGACCACAGTTGCTTTTACTTTACTTTTTTTCTTAGTCCTCAGCCAAGGACATGCTTATTGATTTTAGAGAGAGGAGCAGGGAGAGAAAGAGAAAGAGGGATAAAAACAACAATCATCGAGAAAGAGAAACATCGATTGGTTGCTTCTCTTGGATGGAACCCCAACCTAGGCATGTGCCCTGACTGGGAATCAGACCTGTGACCTTTTGGTTTACTGGATGACACTCCAACCAACTGAGCCACACTGGCCAGAGTGATAGTTGCCTTTTTTTTTTTTTTTTTTTAACAGCATGGCCTTCAGATGTCCTGCTAAGAGATCTGGACTAGACTGACCCAGGGTGTCAGAGCTCCTCCGTCATCACCTACCAAGGGTGGTGGGTGGGCGGGGAACTGCCCTTTCCATCTCGTGCTTGTGAGTCCCTGTTCCCCTGGTAGCCTCACAAACAGGAGGCCACCCCCCCCCCCTCCTCATCAGGACCCTGAGCATCGCTCTGTGGTCTACCCCAGGGGACCACACGGAGCACTGAACCTTGGGGAGAAACCACCGCCCAGAGTGATCTCGCAGCCACATGGGGTGGGTGGGTCAGGGGAAGAAGCCTGCCCCGTACCAGAGACACAGCAAAGCTTCAGTCTAGCCAGAACCGAGGTTTCCTTTCCACAGGAGGAATGTCAAACACCTCTGTTGTGTCTTTGACTTTGTAAAAATAACAAAATAAAAGATTCTGGCAGAGATAACAAAGAAAAACAAAATTATATATAACTGGGGAGCACAAGGGACCTCAGAGGGCCTCTAATCAGCTCCCATTTATTGATGAGGAAACTAAGGCTGGAGAAGCAGGCAAGGGCCTAGCTCATTTAGTACTTGGTCACAGGGGGTGGTGCCTAAGCTAGGGTTAGGTACCCCACCCCACCGACCCCCCATCTTGCCACCCCCATACATTTGGAAGTTAATGTTGTTGAGTGACTCTGAAAAGGGGTCTCAACCAGTCAGGTCTATTGTTTGGGGAGTTCAACAGCTCCCAAGGGTCTCAGAGTCTCTAAAACAGGGAATTCAAGGGGTTATGGTGAAAGTTTTCCCAGGCGGCCAGTGGAGGCAGAGCCTTGTCACAAATGTGGCTGTGGGACTATGGGATTTACCTGCTCTTTTGCCATGACCTTGGGCAGACCTTGTTAAATGGATGAGATCCTTGGCTTTCAGAAGCTTCCATCCCTGAACTTGGTGGGTGTGAAGTCTTCGGTGAGCTCCCAGCACATATAAGGGAGTGAGGGGTCTTACTCCTTTACAACTGGAGAGGGCCCAGGGAGCTTCATCCCCAGAAGGGGCTGGGGGGCCGGAGAGGGGAAGGGCTTGCCCAGACTTTCATACAGAGAGAGTTCCCTTCTCCCCTTTTGAGGCTCCCCTCCTGCACTCAACAAACATGACACCAGTTATCTCCCTTTATGGAGTCCAGACTAATGCCAGCCAGAGTGCTCAGCGCGTTACGTACGTGAGTTCCTGTACAATTCCAACAGCAATGTGAGGTGGATACAATGTATTTCCATTAATAAAGGAGAAAACAGAGACAGAGAGATCAAGTCTCTTGCCCAAGGTCACCCAGGTAAGACGCGGCAGAGGAAGAATGAAGAGCGAAGAGCCCTCACACCTAACTCTGCTTTCGTGGGAAGGGCTTCAGCTCAGGGCAGCCCAGAGAACTCCACATATTTTTTTTTTTTTCTCTGCTGCTTAAGGACCCAGCTGCGTCTTTGTATAGTTTCCCCAAACTCTAGCCTCATTGACTTAACATGAAAACAGATGCCGCCTCAGCTTTGCAGGCCAAGGGTCCTGATTTATTTTGTTAACAGTTCTCTTTATCAATAGCTTTATTAACATGTTCTCTGAGCGTCCAGATTAGAAAGTTATGAAGAATTGAATTTTTAATTGAAACTTGTCAGATTAGAGGTGGCAGTCAGTTAATTATTGTTCTGAATGGAAATTGACCTTAATTGTGAAGTATTAATCCACACATTTTATGTATCACACAAAACCCCCGTTTTTGACACAGAGAGCAAGGAAGGCAGGTCTGTGGTTACATAATTGTTTTTAATGTAAGTGCAGCAGTTAATTAATTCTTGAAAAAAAAAACCAAGGTTTTCCAGGAAACTTACAATTACAATCAATTTAAATGTATAGCTACATTAATATGGTGACAAGTCCAATAATAAAACTTAACTGATTGCCGGCAAGTGCTGAGCAGATGTGTGAATAGGCATGCAGGCTTGGGGTGAGCAACAGATCATATTGAAAAATGGGGCAATTGAATCCCCCACACCTCGTCCAGTCTCCAGCCCCAGCACCCAGCACCCAGCATTTTGCCTCCTGCCCAGTCTCCAGCCCCAGCACCCAGCACCCAGCATTTTGCCTCCTGCCCAGTCTCCAGCCCCAGCACCCAGCACCCAGCATTTTTTCTCTTGCCCAGCCCCTAGCCCCAGCACCCAGCACCCAGCATTTTTTCTCTTGCCCAGCCTCTAGCTCCAGCACCCAGCACCCAGCATTTTGCCTCCTGCCCAGCCTCCAGTCCCACCCCTTTTTGCATGATTGTGTAGCTGGGCCCCTGACATAGGCCACAGACAGATGTGTTCTGATCCACATACAGCACGCACATCTGGCACTGACATCCTCGTTTTGTTTATTTCCTAGCTATCAAAGAGAGTTATTTCTCAGCACAATGAAAGCGGGCGTGTCTCAAACTGGTTAGAGGCCAAGAAAGTCAGTGGGGCCCAAAGAACTCCCGGAGCAGGGAAGACACAGACCAGCAAGGGTCCAGGAGACTGCTGACCGTTGTCCTTCTCTCTTTGCTCCTTTTTGTCTCTGTTGCTGACACACCATCGCATCACCCAGGAGGTGCCCAGGAGGATAATGACCCCTGCACAGGGAGCTGGGAATGCCTTTGACACTGCAGTTTTTCACTCAGCTGAGTGATTTGGGGCAAGCCCATGTGACCTCCCTGAGCCTCAGTTTTTCCATCTGTCCAATGGAGAGTTGTGGCCGTTCTTAAATATGTTGGGCAATTTCTTTGACACTCCTGCCATCGAAAGGTAGGGGTTTATGTCCCTCGCCCCAGAATCTGGGCCAATCTTAGCAACTCACCTGTCACCAGAAGAGTACATGACAATATGTGACTTCAGACACTACATCAGAAAAGCCCACACAGCTGTTGCCTGGTTCTTCTGGGACACTCACGCAAAAACTTCAATTACCCCAAGGCTGCCATGCCGTGAGGAAGTTCAAGTCACACCGAGAGGGCGCGTGCTGTGGCCCACAGCCCCAGCTGAGCCTCAGGGACAGCCAGCACCGACCAGCCTCCACCTGAGGCCTCAGACACCATGAAGCAAAGTCAGAAGCATATTATCTTCATTTCCTAATTGGCAGAGTTGTTGCGAGGGGCAATGAAATAACACACAAAAAGCCCTTTGAAAAGGCTACATAAATATAGTTATTATTGTGGTTATCGTTATGCCCATGTTCAGGCCTATACTAGGTTATACAAAGCAAATATAAGAAATCAAGAAAATAAGGTCTCTGCTCTCCAAGAGCCTGTTTCAGTTGGCAGAGAGAAGACCAAGAAACAGAGGTGGATGGCAGAAAGGTCAGCAAATACCAGAATGGGGCTAAAGTAGTAAGGTGTGAAGCAGGACAGTTGGGGGGCGGTGTTTAAGGGGCAAGAAAGGCTTCTTGAAAGATGCGGGACTTGCCTGGAAGGATGGGGGAGACTTGGGTTGCTGGAGAGGAGGTGACGGGAACAAGAGCAGTGTGGGGAGACCAACTGAGCGAAAGCACTGACAAAGTAGCCTTGTCAAGGTGAGGAAGGGACAGGAGGCAGAGGGAACCCACCTGGTACAGGATGGATGGGGTTAGACAGGGGTAACTCGGGAGGGCCTAGGTGCTGGCCAGGAGTCAGGGGAGATTTTCATGTTCTCTGAATCCTTTTAAGGAGGAAGATTTTATGGTCCTTCTTGGTCACCCCTCCGATAGGGGCATTGACCTGTTGGAAGCAGAGAAGTAGTTCCTGGATCACAATGAACCTGCTTCTCTAGGAATTTCTCATCCTGCCCCCTTCCCAGCATCCTGTGTGGGCACCTGCCCTCACCTGCTGGCCAAAGCTGATGAGCCCAGTATGTACACCTGGCCACGATGCAATGATCTGCTTCTTTTTTCCTACGAGTTCTATAACTCTGAGCCACTGATGCAGACAGCTGGCACCAAGTACGCTGGAGAGAGTGGCCACAGATCCCGCTACTTGGACGCCCAGCTGCCCTGCTTCCCTCCTGCCCAGGGAGTAGCTCTGCACCGGCGTCTGAGAGCTCTTCTAGAAATCTTCAGGAGATGCTAATCCCACCCTTTACCCCTGTGTTTATTTAGCCAGCCACTGGTGTGTCTGGTACCAGGGACCACAAGGAGCTTAAGGAACACCAGCCACTGTTAAAGTGGCGTCATGGGGAAGGGGACAAGCCTGCGTCTGCACGGCCTTCCCCACTCACCAGCTGTGCGACTCCAGCACCTGGTGTCCTCTGAATCTCTGAGTCCTTATCAAAATGAGGCCACATATAGATTTATTGTGAAGATTTTATGAGACACACTATGTGTAGCATACATTATGTCCTGAAAACAAAACAGCCCCGTTGGCTGCAGTTATTACTACAACTTGAGCTCCAAGAGTTGGAACCATGAGTTCCCATTCACCATGCGTCGTGTAGCGTGTAGCTACAAACACAGGTGACACAGGGTTTACGCTGATCCTTAAGTGGCCTTTTGACATTAGTGGAAGGCACTTGACCCCTGACAGCAAGTTAACTTTCAGAACAGGGACCCAGCCTTGGTTTCCAGTCATGATTATCCAGCTCTTATATCACACAGGGGATCGCATGGGCTGGTTTGCTCTGGTGACTGGAGCCTCGTCTGAGATGCTGATGGCAACCTTTGAGCATAGAAGCTAGAAAAAAGGCCTTTCCAGGCCAAAGGCTGCAAGTGGGCCAGTATGTGCACTGAGTCACACAGTGGCCTGGGAGAGAGTGTGTGGCTCCGTCTGACCTGTCACCTTTGCTGGAACCAACTGGGGTACCAGGGATTGGGGTATCTGGGGTGTGAGACTTGGAAACAGTGCGAGAGAGTTCTGCTTCTTTAAGTGGACTTCAAATGGATTTAGCTCTGGAAGGAGATTCTTGAGGTGGGAGAAACATTTGGGACCCAGATACCCTAGTCTGTCAATGTGTGTCCTCCCTGGGGCTCTCCCACCCTGGCCTGATCCCACCCGCACCCCCAACCCCGCCGCCTCCCGCCGGCTCCTGCTTTGTTGGCCCCAAGAGCAAGGGCACCAACCTTTTCTGTGAAGTCCCCTTGACTCTCTGTGACAACCGGAATTTCTCAAAAGACTTCTGTAAATCTTAAGGAAGGGCAAAGGGGAAATAAGCCCAGAAAATAAGAGTTAAAGACCAGACTGGCTTCAAGAGAACAGGGAGGTTGAGACCTGTTTCATTCCCAGGATGGTCTCGAAGTGAGATTTTTTTCTTCGTTCTCACCCCATGGGACAGAACACCTTGTGTTGGCTTTCCTCCTTAGCACCAGCTCCCCAAGGCCACGCAGCAGGGCCCTGCACACATCCCTGACTCTGGCCCAGCTCTTCAGGCTCTGCCTCTGCAAGGATGGGGGGGGCCCAGGGAGAGCATGGGCCCCTCAGAGAAGGCCCCGAAGTGCCCAAACAGGAGGCCGCTCTGGCCCCATGGGGTCCCACCATTGAGAAGCATTTTCATGACTGTCAGCTACCAACACGTCTGGAGGGGTGTTTTCTCACAAAAGTTTTCTAGGTACATGCTTAATTTCACAGGTGAGAAAACTAAAATTTCAACGAGGTTGCATGACGTGCTCAGGCTCACTGATTCCTGCCAAGGTCAGGATTCCATTTACGTCTCCCGATGCCAAGCTGCCTTCTCTTTATTCATATGGACTGCTCTTTTTGCTTTTATTTTATCTTGTTTTTCAGTGACAGTTGACATCCACTACTATGTTAGTTTCAGGTATACAGCAGAGCGGTTAGACATTTATATAACTTATGAAGTGTCCTCCTGGCACCATACGTAGTCATTACAATATTATTGACTATATTTCCCACACTGCATTTTACATCCCTGTGACTATTTTGTAACTACCAATTTGTACTTCTCAATTCCTTTACCTTTTTTACCCAACCTCCCTATCCCCCTCCCATCTGGCAACCATCCGTTTATTCTCTTTATCTATGAGTTTGTTTCTGTTTTGTTTATTTATTTTGTTTTTTAGATTTCACATACAAGTGAAATCATATGGTACTTGTCTTTCTCTGTCTGACATATTTCACTTAGCATAATACCCTCCAGGTCCATCCATGTTTTGCAAATAGTAAGATTTTTTTCTTTTTTTTGGTCAAGTCATGTTCCATTGTATATATGTGCCAGATCGTTATCTAATTGTCTATCAATAGACACAAAGTTTGCTTCCACATCTTGACTATTTAAAAAATTGCTGCGTTAAACATAGGGACATATATAGGTTTTTGAATTAGTGTTTCGGATTTCTTTAGATGAATACCCAAACCTTTTTAGTTTGATGTAGTCTCATTTGTTTATTTTTTTCTTTTGTTTCTCTTGTCCTAGGAGACATATACAAAAAAATTACTAAGAGCAATATTAAAAAGTTTTCTTCCAGGAGTTTTATGGTTTTAGGTCTTTCACTTAAGTCATTAATCCATTCTGAGTTTATTCTTATATATGGTGTAAGAAAGTGGTCTAGTTTGCATGTATCTGTCCAGTTCTTCCAATGCTATTTATTGAAGAGACTATCTTTACCCCATTGTATATTCTTGACTCGTTTGTCATAATTTTAATTGAGCACATACAGCCTGCTCTTTTATTAGTTCATGCCTTCCTCTCCACTCCTCTCTCTTCTCTGCCCCCAGAATTCAATGCCTCATGGCCAACGTTGCTGAAGTAGCTTTGATTTACAGATGGAGGAAATGTTCACAGAAAGCCAGCGGACACTTAATAAGTCTTGGTTGAATTACACTGACAGCAGGAGTTGTTGATAAGTGTAGTGATAATAATGAAACTAAACGATCCCTTCTGAATGGGGGAAAGCTTGCTGAAAGGAGACAGGCAGAGCAGTGACTTAAAGTGCAATAATTTAGCAGGGCCAGGGTCGCTTTTCCCTGGGATTACACTTTGGTTCCTGCATGCGCTTTGGTAAGGGGACATACCTGTTTCGGAGACGTGTGGGAGATAATATAACAATTAACATTAACCTTTTTCTTAGAAGGTTCTGCCATTGGATAACCAGAAACAGCAAAGGTTCAGTGTAAGAAGCCAGGGAAACATGGCCATAGAAATAATGTTCATATTTAATTCATTTAAATGACAGTCTTAAATACAATGCGATTTAAAAAATACAACAAACATGTGGCAGGGTTTAGACCATCTGGGTCTGTTTAAATTGCTCTTGTTTTTCAAGATCAAGGGTATTATTGATAAAAACAAAAATCTTTGTAATCACCAAACTTAATCCAACTAACGATGATGAGAAGACCGTTGTAAACATGAAACATAACTTGGGAACCAAATCTTACATGTTTTCCTCATTGGGAAAGGCATGCTTTCAGTCATTTGCATTGGAGAAAACTGCAGAACCAGCCAGGCAGGCAGGGCTTGTGGATGAATCAGTTGCCAGGAAGAGCCCCCAGCCAGCTGGTGCTTTGCGATGATGGGACTGTCAGCCATGGGGAAAGTGAGCAGTGGCAGGGACTGCCTCTGGTTTCTCACAACCCATGGGAGGGAGAGAAGCAAGCATGCATTGGATGAGGAAGAAATTGGAAATCAGTAGAAGAAAAAATGTCCTCCAGGGAGGAAGTTTGCCTAAGAACAAAGTAAAAATGCACCTGTCTATGCTTGGCTTAGCAATTCAAGATTTAGGTCTAGTTTTAAATTTGTATTCCTTCTCACTCTTTGGGGGATCTGCCCCATCAACATTTCAATTTAACTAAGAAACATTCATTGAGTGTGTTGCCCTGGGCACCACAAGGGTTAGAACGTGACTATGCTTCCTGCTGTTGTAAGTGGTGGTACACTCACATGGGGATGGGGACTTCTCTGGAGCCATCTGAGGTGTCTTTTCTGTCCAACCTGGGTGTCAGCGTGGTGACAACCATGGTTGGTTAGACAGCTCTATTCCTGCCTCACCCCTGCCACTGAATTCACACATATATAACCTTTTAATAAAACATGAAAGGATTCTTGGGACCTTGTAAAGACAGCAAAGGATTAACTGAGAAGACCCAAGCTCACACAATGGAACAATATGGTTTATTAAACTGACATCAGTAGAAACAATAAATTAAATGTCATGGACATGTGCGGCAGCAGCTGAGCCTGCTGGTCAATGTTGTCTCCTCGAAGCCCAGTATTGGTGTAACCCCTAAGGAGGGGTGTCCAAGGCAGCATCTGTCCCAGTTTTCTGTCATTGTCCAGTCTGCTTCTGTGTCACAAGCTGGTGTTCTTGTTGAGCTGTTCCTTCCTTGAATCCAAGCTGATATATTACTGTAAAGCTTTCTCATCGTTAATGTCTCTACTGTTCAAGTTCAGGCTCTTAAACAGTGTGAACTGTGTTTCTATTGCATGGGCTGTCCACCCTGCCACCATGAGGATCCACGAAGTACTTAGCTGTTGGAGATGGTGTGGCTTTCTGGATACTTCAAATAGTTTCAGAATATGTCCTAGCACAGGCCTCTGCATGCCTCTTTTAAAATGTTGTCTTCTTATGAGTAGGGAAAAAAAAAATCCATCAACTCATTAGAAAAGTGGGAAAAGACCATTTATAGAAATTCACCAAAGAAAGTAACATAAGGTAAATTCCAAATGTTCAAATCATATGAAAAGATGCCCAGGGTCTCCAATAATAAATAAGGCAAGTTAAAACAACTGGAGCTTTTAAATTTTCCTATCAGCGTAGGAAAGATGACAACTACTGCGAATACCCAGTTTGGCAAATGTGTGGGCGAACCAGAGGCTTCCATGCTGGGGATGGAAGGGTGAGTTGGCACAGCATGTATAGAGAGCAACTGGCATTGTCTGTAGGAAGTTAGAATGTCTGTATCCTTTGAACATATGGGAATTTATCCTATGGAAATACTACATTGTGGAAGAAATAGATATCCTTACTACATTATTTATAAAGTTGGAAACCCCCTAACAGTCCATCAACAGGGAATTAGTTAAATAAACTACAGTAATCTGGTAATCCACGCAAGGGAACGCTGCGTGACTACTGAGAAAAGATGAAGGGGATCTATATGCAGCCGTCTGGGGAAAGGTCCACAATACACTCAATTAAAAAAGCAAATTTCCCATCGGTGTGCCTACTTTGATCTTTTTTTTTCTTGATAGCTTTTTTTTGCATGTGTGTGCATAAACCATTCTTGAAAAAAATGTATAGTGTTTATCTTTAGGGAGGGAGGATTCATAGCACATTTTCCTTTTTTATTCTATAAATTTTTGCCTTATTTGAATCCTTAAAAAAACAAAGGAACTATTTCATTTATAAAATTAGAAAATCCACAAATAATTTTTAAGTAAAAGTCTACTGGGGCTGCTATGAAATGAGTTTAGAGAAATCCGACTTTTGGTGGGAAACAGTAATGCTGAGACTGTTACCACTATCCTCTCTCACCGCTCAGGAGCTTTGTGTCTGGGTCTCACCCTCTCCTCCCCATCATCCCACGTTGCTCTCACTGCCTGCTCCAAACTCCATGGTACAGGATGAGGTTAATAGATAGCTGATGGTCAGCCCCTGCAATTCAGTTGTTTGACCTGGTCTACCACTCAAGGGCCTTCTTGCATTTTTTCCTCCTTCCTTCCCTGCTCCTTCCAACTCCATCTGCTCAAGTCTTTCTCAAACAACTGCCCTTTCCCCTTCTTTTCCTTCCCATCATTCCAACAGCTGACTCCTGGGCAGCAACTGGCTCTCTGGTCATCCTTCTTACTGAAGGATGCTCTCCTCTCCCCTGGTCCCTCTCCACTCCACTTAACTCAGTTCACTTGCACATCCTCCTGCCAGCTCCTCGGCTCCTCCCACCCCTTTCACTTTCTCATCTTCCCTTCTCTCTGGTTCTTTCACCCTGGTAGTATCCCCATTTTCTTCCTTGGTTTCATTTCTCTGGTGAAGTCTCCCTCCTCCACATTCCTAATCTGCCCTCTCTCCTTAATCCCAGGGCCACATTTCTGATTGTTCAGTGCATGTCTCTTCTGTGATGTCCCCTACTGGCTAGTGTCCCTTCAATACATCAAATATGGAACTCAACAACTTCTTACCACTTCCCAATATAGGGGAGGAATAAGTTTTCCTCAATCTTGCTCAGGTCCCTGGCTGAGTCGGGATACCAAACTGACAAAGACATATTAAAAGAGAAATTTTATTACATTTTATTGAATTTGTACATGCACACATGCATCTTCACAAAAGAATGAAGACTCCCAAAAGTGACCAATATAAAAGCTTTTATGCTTTTTAGACAAAGAAACAATACATTTATGACAAATTGTCAAGACAGAAGGGTTTGGGCTGGAAGTAGTAAATAGTGAAGAAGTAACTAGAAAGATAAGGATTAATTTAACAAGATTTGCTTTTTACAAATTTTTTGGCCCCAAATTCCCTGTCTCTGGTGATAAGAATGTCTTCCTGTTCACACTGAGAGGGAACCTATCACATGGGAGTTTTATGACCTGTTTCAGGGAGGACAGACGAGGCAGTAGGTCAGAATGTTCTTCTTGTTTTTGCCATTTTTTCAACTTCCTTTAGTTTAATATATTTAATATTCCAATGCCACACTTTAGGGTAGTGTGTCTTGAACTCCATCACCAACATCTTTCTTATATTGACAATGTCACTTGCAATCTCAGTATCATCCTCCATCTTTTTCACCCTTCATATCCAATCATTTGCCAAGCTCTGCGAGAGCATACCCCATGTGTTCTTTACAATAACCAAGATATGCAAACAGCCCAAATGTCCTTTGCTGGATGTCTGCATAAAGAAGATACACACACACACACACACACACACACACACACACACATACATACATACAGTGGAATACTATTCAGCCACAAAAAGATGAAATATTGCCATTTGTGACACCATGGATGGATCTTGAGAGTATGGTACACAGTAAGTGAAATAAATCAGATGGAAAAGACAAGAGCTGCATGATTTCATTCGCATGTGAGATATAAAACCAGAAGCAACAAGTTAACAAAGCAACCAACTGATCAACCAAACAAATAGAAGACAAACTCACAGACACAGATAACAACATGGTGGTTATCAGAGGGAAGGGGGTTGGGGAAAGACGGAGAGGGTAAAGGGGTGGAATCCAAGGTAATGGAAGGAGACTAGATTTTTTGGTGGTGGACACACAATAGAGTAGACAGATGTTATACTGTAAAGTTGTATACCTGAAATTTAGATTAGTAACTAATGTTACCCCAGTGAATTTAATTAAAAAACATGAAAAATGAACAACCTGTTCTTACATCTCTCAGCATCCCCAGTCAAGGTGAGCAGCCTTTTGTGAACCCCACATCCTGATATAACAACTTTCAAAGCATTGTAATTCCTTCTCTCTCACACACACATACCTGTTCTGCTGTGTATTGACCTAGTTCTACGCATTTCCCATACCCTTCCACCCTATTTAGTAAAGGGTTTTCTCACCTTTGTCTCTGCAAATCTTACACAGGACCTCACAGTGGTAGGTGTTCCAATTACACGTCTATTGCATCACTTGGTTCCCAAACCCAAGTGCAGGACATTGCCTTGAGTTGAACTGGCCCCTGCTACTTACTGCCTGTGGTCTGGAGGCCCCTATCACTCCTGGCTCCCCATCTCAGGAGAGGTCTAAGGAACAGGAAGGCACAGCTCAGGTTTTGGTGGTTGTAAGAAACAGAGACTTACTCAAGTTACCTCAGGAGACAGGAAGATTTATCTGAAGGATGTTCACAGCTCAGATCAGAATGTGGTCTAGAACTGAGGGAGCTGGCACAGTGTTCTCTCCCATGACCAGCCTGGTCACACTGTCTCACTGTGTTTCTGCATCTTTTTAAAAAAGATTTTTATTTATTTATTTTTAGAGAGAGGGGGAGGGAGGGAGAAAGAGAGGAAGAAAGACATCGATATGTGAGAGAAACATCGATCAGTTGCATCTAGCGCACACCCTGACTAGGGATGGAACCTACAACCCAGCCATGTGTCTTGACTGGGAATCAAGCCAGGTGACCTTTTGTTTTTCAGGATGATACCCAACTAACTGAGCCAGGTGTAATAGGGTCAGGGCTATTCTTCTCCATCTTTTGGTGTGCCATCTTCATTCTCCTCCTAATCAGTCTTTGAGTCTGGCTTCTGTTACTTATAACTTCTGTTCCCACATAACTGGTTTATAACTATATTATCATGGCTTCTCTGATTTCTTCTTAAGTCACAAACTTTAATTTGGCCTTATTACTAATTACATCCTTCACTTGGCATACTTGGTTCAAATGCCTTAGAAAGAGAATCCAATGGGCACAGCTCTTCTTGAATTGGTTGCCAGTGATCCAGATGTCTACCCCTGGTCCAATCAGCTCCCCCAGTGCTAGAGAAGTGGGAATGCTGGGTCATTAGGCTTGAACATGGGAGCTTAAAGACTACCCATAACATGGGCATCTGTCAGAGTAACACTGAGGGTGTGGCAGGTCTGAGGCTGGGTCTGTCCTGTTTAGGAATGTCACCCAGCGCTGTATCTAGCTGCTGCGTTTGGAACCAGGACCCTGACTAAAGGTAGGAATGGTTAAAAGAACGAACTTCTAGTTGCCTGGAGTCTCAGTCCTCTCACAATACCGCTACCCCTCTCCAAACACGCCCTCTCACCAGACACTGAGAGCGTTTCCTGACATGAGGTGAATAAGGGGGGACAAGCTGCAAGGAAATCAGCAAACAAAGCAGTTCTAACGCCAACATGCGGGAATGCTGTGAATTTTACAAGGGAGGACATTGATCTTCACTAGGAAGATCACAAGAAGAGAAAAAGAAGATAGATTCAACAGAGAACTTGATACCCAGCCAATTCAGAGGATGAAATAAACCAGGCCCTCAGGATGCTGAAATGCGAATCTAATAAAATGGCAATTGATGTAATCAAGACTAACGGCAGGTCGAGATGTGAAAATGAATTTAAAAGGATTGAGTATTGATTCTCCAATGCTAATACAATGTTGACCAGCAAAGAGGATTCATCCTAACCTCTCCGTTTACAACGTCAAGTAAATTTCATAAATTGCCAATAGATTTGTCTTTTCTGCACGGCAGGAATTTCTCTTGGTGGGTATATGAAGATTTTTTTAAAAGAACTTAGCTATAAATCAGTAGCTTCTAAATGTAGTAGCTTCTGTATTTAGAAGCTACTGTAAAACTTTCCTCCCTCCCTCTCCCTCCCTGCCTCCTCCTTCTCCGCTTTTCTAGCATATTTACCAATATCTCTTTTGTACAAGGCATAATATGCACAAATAGAGTTTTTCACACAACAGCATAAGAAATACAAATATATACAAAAAGGTCTATCATTTATTGAATACTTATCTATCAAGTACTATTCTAAGCTCTTATAAAATATACATATCAATTAATCCTCTCAACAGCCTTAAAAGGTAGGTACCAATATTTTCCTAATAAAATGAAGAAACTGAGACACGGTGGTTCAATCACTGCCTCAAGATCACAATGAGAAGCTGGAAAACAAAGCGATTGGCCTCAATGCAAGTAGGACCGCCGGGCACCTCAGGTGCTGTCTGAGTTACGAAATGGGGGCAGCTGCTGGGAAGAGCACTGGAGCACAAGTGCTGAATTCGAACCTTCATAGGAAGTTGCTGAGACAAGTCTGCTTGTGGCAAGATAAAAGGGAGGAGAAGCCAGACACGAACAGCCACGTATTGTATGATTCCATTTGTCCAGAATAGGCAAATCCACAGAGACAGGAAATGGGTAGTGGTTGCCAGGGGCTGGCAGGGGATGGAGGCATGGGGAGGTTTGGGGAGTGACTGTTAATGGGTATGGGGTTCTTTTTAGGGTGATGAAAATGTTCTGGAATTTGATAGTGGTGATAGTTGCACAATCTGTGAATTTACAATCTACAAACTACTGCATAGTACACTGAAAAGGGTGGGTTTTATGATACATAAATTAAATCTCAATGTTAAAAAAGATAAAGTGAAGAGAGGAGGCTCCCAGCAAGGTTCCCATTGCTATGGAAGATTTCCTCATTGTGGAAGTCTCTTTGAGTGGAGAGGAAGCCATAAGGACTCAGAGCTTCAGAGAATGTAACTTTTTGAGGACCTGCCTGGGATGCTTGAGGAGCAGGATTATAGGCTGGCCCCCAGCACAAACAACCAGCAGAGACGGAGGCAGAGAGACCCACCTGGACCCCCTTGTCACTGGACAACAGCCCACAGAAAGCCAAAGCAACACCAGCTACCACAGACGGGACTGAGGAGGAATTTCTCTCGTTGAAAGCACACCCCAAGTGCTTCAAGACGGTCACTGGGAGAGGAAGCGACGACCCAGACCCAGACGTGGCAGTAAGCTGTGGTTTGGCGGGATCTGGGGCATGGTGCTCCCTGTCAATGTCAGTCTGCAGCTGAAGAGTGGAAAGACTCCCTGACTCTTTGCACTTTCCCTTGTGGCTTACCTCAAGCATGTGCACACACTCTCCTCCCTTTGGAGGAGGCCTTGGGGGGAGAATTTGTTCTTTTTAAATAAATAAAATATAGTAAGTATTTGTCTTGGTCTACACACTCAGTCATTGCTGGATTCACCTACTACCTGGCCCCAGGCAGCCCCAGGATCTGGGTTTATGTGGTGCCTGGGGAAAGAGAAATGCCTCCAATGCTTAATGAGTCAACACCCAGGCCTAAGCGTCCCACTGAAGACTGGCAGCAGGGGCAGGGGTCTGGCATGGGGCCGGGACTCTCTCAGTCTTCCCTACTGAGGTCTTACCGTCTCCCCAGGAAGCTGCCCAGTATGCAGGGGTCCCTGCTCCTGTAAGACCCAGCACGGATCTTGTTTATTAGATACAAAAGTCCTGAAGCTTTTCAAAGGCTCAGAAAATGTCTGGTTATTGGAACTAAGTCCATGGGCTCCAAAGTATAAAAAAAGAGAATTGCAAAACTGAACTGAATAAATGTTTGTGTTCACAAAATCTAATAGTCATCTCCATTCATTGTTAAAATTGATAGGCACACACTCTTTCATTTGAAAAGAGTTTGTTAGTTAGATTCTCTCGTTTAGCGAGAAATTTCTGAGTATAACAATGTTTGCTAAGTCATCCTTGGTCAGGAAAAGCAAACACACAAACAACTAGTGGCACCAGGGTGCAACTCTGGAACAATGAAGGAGTGACGTTCACATCATGCCAAGTTCCCTGAAGCAGGGCTTCTCAAACGTTCATGTGCCTGTGAGTCACCTAGTGGTCTAGTTCACATGCAGCTCTGATTCACATGAACGAATGAATGGGACTGAGGTTCGGTTTTTTAAAAAATCCTCCCAGATGGGTAAAGTTGATGCGGTGGTCCCCAGGCCGCGTTTTGTGTAGCTAAGCTCTAAAGCATGCTTTCACTTACTGCTTCTTGTTCCAGAACTCCCAGTGCCCTCAGCTGACCTCAGGGCTAAGGCCAGAGTTCTCCCTCTCCATCACGTATTGATACTTAGACACTGACCCCTCTCCCAGCTGGGGTCCCACTGAGCTCTGTGTCCAGGAAATGCTTATTCCAGCTCTCAGGACTTTGCTTGAGCTGCTTCTGTGCCTGTAATGCACCCCGTTCCGGTCTCTGCCAAGTGAGATCCCTTATACCCTTCAGCGTCCAACTTAACTGCTGCTTCCTCTGTGAAATCTGCCCCAAACTTGCCAGCTAGTACTGCTTCCTTCCTTCCCTGAATTCAGTTGGTGTAACCTTCAGTTCGGCTCTGATTATATCCTCTGTCATGTCATTAGCTGACTCTTTTGAAGATGCTTGCCTTATTTCTCTAAGTAGGGTAAGGCCCTGGTGGATGCTGTTAAGGTTTCCCATTTTTTCTGCAGTCTAGACTTGGCTCTGCCATTAATTAACCACATCATCTTAGAAAAATCACTTTATTTCTCTGAGCCTTGGGTCCCTCATTTGTAAAATGAGGAGGTGAACTAACTCACAGACTGCTGAAAGCCTGTCTGCCTCCAAAATTCCTTGGTTCCATATGGTTCTGACTGCCCCAGGTTGCCTGGGACATGGTTGACATCCAAGAGCACACCTAGTGGATTTAATTAAATTGAAATTTTAAGCAAGGAAAGGCTATATGTCCCCAGAGAGGTCGTGAATAAATGGCCCTGGGGCAAGGCAACAAATCACAGGCTGTAGGAGAGATTCCTTCTTCCTGTGCCTCCCCCACTTCTTGGAGGCCTCTCCTCCGTGTCTGGAATTTGCCATCTCTTCTTAGTGCTAGGTGCTTCCCTCCTTCCATTTTTTACCAAGACTACAGGGAAAATAAAAAAAACAACGAGGGAAATGCATGTCTAGGGATGTGAGAGAGAAACAGGAAAGGCAAGGGGTGGGAGAGAGGGTGTGGGGGAGGAGGGAAAGGGGCGGAGGAGGAGAAGAGCAGAACATGAGGTCATAATCTGGAGGGACCAGACTTCGCAGAAATCATCTGTCACAGCAACCTAGCCACCAGAAGATGTAAATAAATTAAGATGGTAATTCCATCTCAGATTTGTGGTGTTGTGAACAGCTCTTCCAAGCTCGGCTCTCACGGTGTGTGATGTCACCCACATGCCTTGATGGAATTAGAGCCCTAATTTATTTATGGTTGGGGATATGCTATTCCTTATGGCATTGCAATTGTCTTTATTTTATAGGCTGCTTGAAGCAATTTAATATGGTTGGATCCCGCAGAGGATGCATACCAGCAGAGACGCAACAAGTGAGCACTGGCTGGCTAGAGGCACCGCAGCGTTCCCTCCTCATGGACAGCCAGCTGCCCACAGCCATGGAAGGCCTGCCAAAAAATGGGCCTTCAGACATTTTCCTCTTCCTCAGGGGCATCTCTTTCAGGAAACAGGGACCTCTCCAGTGTGATAGTCAGGAGCCGTCACCACAGGGTCGTCCTCGCAGAGTCCTGGCCACGCAACTGTGGAAACAACCCCCCAGCAGGATCAGATAGGGCCGGAGTTGGAGAACAACTACTCCACGCTTGGAGCTGAAGCGGGGCATTGTTCAAACCTCTCCACACCATGCACGAAGGGGCCTAGGCCAGCAAACAGTGTGAGAATTTGGAGGTAGAAGCCCTGTGTACAAGCTTTGGCTCAGCCACACTGTGTTTCCTGGGCATTTCACATCATGAAACATCAGATGAAACGGAAATAATATTTTCTGTGTGTGAAATGACCAAATGCCGATGTGGCTAATGTGCTTTGGTAGTCTTTGACTGCAGCTCCAACGGTGACCTCACGTGTAGCACGAGTCCTCCTCTGGAAGCTCTTGAATTCCCAAGGGAACCAAATCTCAGGACAGTACAGCCACCCACTGATATCCCACGTGCCCCACCCTTTGACCAGCTGTCAACATGGAGACCAACCGAGTGCTCTCTTGTGGAGTACTTGGACATCAGACTTCCCCAGGCTACCATGCTAGGGGTCCTTTCAACCTGTGACCTCTCCTCTCCTCCCTCTTCTGTAGGAGTAATACACATACTTTACTCACTCAGTAGTTTTATACATTAAGTTGTCTTTCTTCCAAGCTTTGTAAGCACTCGTCGTAACCTGGAGCAATGTTTTTCTTCTTTTTCAGTTCCAAGTTTCTAGAATGTTCTGGAGTCTGGCTTAAGGAAGAAACAGCTGGGTGCAGGAAGAAACTGTAGTTGAGCCCTGACTGGTGTGGCTCAGTTGTTTAAGTGCTGTCCTGCAAAACAAAAGGTTATGGGTTCAGTCTCCAGTCAGGGCACATGTGAGAGTTAACCGATCAATATTTCTCTCTCACATCAATATTTCCCTTCTCCCTCCTTTCTCTAAAAAATAAACATATAAAATCTTTATTTTATTTTTTAAAAGATTTAATTTCTTTTTAGAGAGAGGGGAAGGGAGGGAGAAAGATGGGAAGTGAAACATCAATGTGTGGTTGCCTCTCATGTGCCGCCTACTGGGGACCTGGCCTGCAACCCATGCGTGTGCCCTGACTGGGAATCAAACTGGTAACATTTGGGTTTGCAGGCCTGTGCTTAATCCACTGAGCTACACCAGACAGGGCCAAATAAAATCTTTAAAAAAAGGAACTAGAGTTGAGAATATATTACTTAACTATATCTTAATTCCTGTGAGACATAGTTGTATGTATTTAAAGAAATAGTCAAATGATGAAAGATTGGAAGAAAGGAAGGAAAAAAAGAAAGGAAGGAAGGAAGGAAGAAGGAAATTTTATACAACTGTACATCTTAGCATATACTGCAATTTCCTCACCTATGAAATGAGGAGTCTTCACCAGATGTCTCTGGTAGTCACATCCAGTTAATAATCCTGCAGATCTATAGTTTATGCCACCATTGGTGATACATTACAGAGGGTCCACCACTCATAGCAGACACAATTAATTAACTACAGCACTATTCTATGTGCTGCAAACAATGCCTTCCTAAATCATGTTACCACATGAGATATAGCCCATTTGCCTCATGGGTTTACTCATTCAGCCATAAAACTATTGTTGAATAACCACTTTTTTCCTACTTAAAAAATGTATTTTCTTACCTTCTCTATTCTCTCAGCTCCCTCAGAGATCATTAACATGAGGAAAATTCTTTAAGAAAAATACAAAATGCAATGGGTAAAATGATTTTTGGATGAGGAACAGCATCATGGAAGATGTAACACTTGATATACTACTAAAACTACAAAACTAATAACTACTCCATTTAGCAGAGGACCTGCTACATGACAGGCATTGAGCTTTTCCTTGATCTTACCAATCTTAACAACAATTCTTTGAGATATTTGTTATTTTTTCATCTTACAGATAAGGAAACTGAGGCTCAGAGGAGCTAAGTCATTTGCCCAGGGTCATACAGCACATAAGCCTCAGAGCTGGGATTTACCACTGAAGGCAACAGCGGGTAGAATTTTCACAGGTAGAAACAGAGGAGAGGAGACTGAAGAGGCTCTTATTAGTAACCCCCCAAAATGAAATATTTAGGTATGGATCTAACAAAATATATACAAGTTTATATGATGAATGCTATGAAGCTCTGATGAAAAATATCAAACATGTCAGACCCTGATGAAAGGTATCTCCATCAAATAAACAAAGAGATATTCCATGTACATGGATAGGAAGACTCAATATTATCAAGATGTCAGTTCTTCCCAACTTCCTCTAAAGATCTCATACAACCCCAATCAAACTCACGGAAAGTCATTTATGAGTATCGACAAACTGATTCCAAAGTTTATATGGGGAGGCAGAAGACCCAGAATAGCCAACACAATATCGATAGAGAATAACAAAGTCAGAGGACTGAAACTACCAAATGCCAAGACCTACAATGAGGCTACAGTAATCAAGACAATGCAGTACTGGCAAAAGAACAGATGAGTAGAATCAGTGGCACAGAACCGAAGACCCCAGTAACAGACCCACATAATTGTAGTCAACTGATCTTTGGCAAAGGAGCAAAGGTAGTCTTTTTGACAAATGGTGCTGGAACAACTGGATATCCATATGCAAAAAAATAACTCTAGACACAATCCTTATACCCCTCATAGGTAGAACTAGAGGGGAGGAGATGGAAGAGGCCCTAGGAAAAGGAAATTGGATGACTGTTTAAATCACATTGCAATTAATATGCAAATGGCCCATGATAATCAGATCAATATAAGATGAGCACTTAAGGAAAGCTGGGCCATTGGAAGGCAGGTGGGTTCATCCCAGAGCAGACAAGCTGCCTATGGTCATGGAGTGCTTACCCAGGCCAAGAGGAAGAAGCAATGACTCTGCTAGGAAATTCTTGCAGACTGGGGAGATCTGCACCTTATTCCTGCAATCTTATTACAGAACGGGTCAGGCCTCAATGCTGGTCTTGTGTGCTCTCTCCTCGGGAGGGCTTCGAGGATGGACAGTGACTGGATGGGCAGGTTCTAGGGTGGGAACCTGGAAAATAATGTTGGTAATCTGCAAAATAATTTCTTGAGGCAGCTGTGAACAATGGGTGGAGGTGGGGAAAATGGCACTGTGAGGTTCTGAGTTGGAAATGACAGAACAGGACAACCCTTAGGATCCCCTTCCAATAACCTAAGCAGGTGGGGGGATGGTGCCATGAGGAGGGAATAAAGAATTGGGAGACCAGTTCCAAACCTGACATTAACAGAATTTCTGGGCTTTCTGGCTGAGGAGGCAGAATGAGGGACAGGCTCCCGAATGGCTAGCCAGCTTCAGAATGGTTGCTGTAGTGATGGCTGGTGTCCTCTTCGGGGGCGGCTGAGGATTGATGGGTTTACTACTCAGTGAGAGACAACAGAGAGGACCCCCATTGAGTGAGGGCTCCACAGTCAGGGTGTCCTCTCCATCACTCCAACTCCTGGGCCTCAGCTTCATTTTTTAAAAAGATTTTATTTTATTATTTATTTTTAGACAGAGGGGAAGAGAGGGAGAGAAACATCAATGTGTGGTTGCTTCTCGAGTGCCCTCTATTGGGCACCTATCCTGCAACTCAGGCATGTGCCCTGACTGGGAATAGAACTGGCGACCCTTTTGTTCATAGGCTGGCGCTCAGTCCACTGAGCCACACTAGCTGGAGATTCCTCATTTTGAAATGACACTGTTGGGTTAGGTGACTGCCCAATATACCTCCCGACTATAAATTCTGTCCTTCATGAGAAGGCACAGATAGCCCTTGACTTCAGGAACTGGGGGTGGAAATAAGGAGGCTCAGACAGAGCACACCAGTGTGGAAATGTGTTGCTCAGACAGCAAATGTGGAGAGGAGGGGGTAAGCTGGGGCAGCTGGCCAATGCTTGGGGAAGCTCAGAGCTGAGGCCTGGGGGACAGCGCTGAGTGGAACCAAAGTCTCTGATTGGGACACAGGGCAGACTCTGGCTGTGGCGAAGATGCCAGATCCACAGCTGCCCAGGTGTCTCCCCATTCTCACGGTGGCACCAGGGGTCCTGGGTCAGGAGCTGCTGTGGCCTCAGAGTCCCTGCTCCTTTGGAGCTCGGTGGCTCCCTGCCTCTTCGGGCCACCGAGACACTAACCTGCGGGTCCTGAGAGGAGGCTCAGCCAGCATCTTGAACTCATTTTCCAGCATGAGGGGGTCTGGTTTTATGTCACAGTCCAAGGCACGTGTTTACTCAGCTTCTCTGCTCCCCAGCCCAAGGAAAGATAACTGAACTTGATGGATAACCACTAATTGGATCATTACCTTCATTTTGAAATGATTGCCCCTGGCCCCCGGGGGCATAAGTTCCGAGCTGGGGCCCCCAATCCAGCCCAAGGCAGGCTGTGGAGTGGAGGATGGTTCCATCAGCTCAGACCCCAGCAGCCCTGGGACCCCATGAGGACTTGCAGCTGTGCTCCTGCCAAACTGTCCCCTCCTCACAGCCCGCTCCCCAATCCCTCCTGGACTCCACGTACCCAGCCAGTCAACGTGCACCTTGCTCCTGCTGGCACAACTTCTCGAGTGCCCTCTGGTCCTTGAGCCCAGGGCTCCCAGGGAGTGCCAGTTCGTACACCCCTCCTCTCTGCCTTTCTGAGGAGCCCCTCCCTCAGTGCTCCACCTCCCCGGTTATTTTGTACACAGTTTACTTCCCCAGACAGAGAACAAGGTCCTGGAAGGCAGGCTCACCTTCCGTTCCTGCATCGCCCTGGCATTGCTGGCACTGGGCTGGGCACACAGTGGTGGCTAGTTGGTTGACCGATGTCATGGGGCAGGAGGCACAGGCAGGAAGGGAGGGCAATTGATTCCAGCTGAGGAAGAAGGGGGCAGGCACAGGCTGAGGATGATGGATGCTGGGAGGGTGGGGGCTGGAGGCTCAGTAGCTCTAAGGAGCCCCCATGCCTCTGCCTTCCTGGCTCAGACCTGTGAGCCTGGGTTAAAAAAGCAGTTTACAGAAGAACTCTCTCTGAGAGTGATTAAAGAAATGACCATAACTCCTGGGATAAAATATGACAGCCATTAATAATGCTTTGAAGAATATTTAATGATGTAGGGAAGTATTCATACCAAATGAACAAAAAAATCAAGTCACAAAGGATAACATACAATATAATTCCACTAAAAAATATTAAAACAGAACTTCCGGCCAAGATGGAGGCGTAGCTGGACGTGCTGTGCCTCCTCTCACAGCCAAGATTAGGGACTACAAAAATATAGAACCAAAAAAAGAAAACCCAACCAGGACAGAGGGAGGATTGAATTGTGCGGGAGTCCGAGAGTGATTCATCCAGACTGGTGACCGAAGGAGGCCCCACGACCGGAGGTGGCCCTGTGACTGGAGGCGGCCGAGAGGTCAGAAGTGGCCCTGTGACCGAGGGTGGCCCTGCAAACGGGAGTGGCTGAGTGACTGCGGGAGGCCCTGCGACCAGGGGAGGCCCTGTGACCGGGGCAACTCTGTGACTGGGGGTGGCTGAGTGACCAGAGGCAGCCCTGGGACCAGGACTGGAGGTGGCTCTGCAACTGGCAGCCCTGTGACCAGAGGAGGGGGCTTTGTGGAAGACCCAGAGCACACACCCGTGATCCTAGCTGAGACAGTGGAAGCTGTGAATACCAGGATACCCGAAGGAGACTGTACCACTGAATCTCACAGGTATTCTACCACAGAAGTTCACACCCTAAACCCAGGGAGCCACAACAGATCAATTTAAGAAGCTGAGGCTGACAAGAAGGGTCTCACAAACAATGGGAAGATGAAGAAACAATCCCCAAATGAAAGGAAAGGAGGAAGCCCCAGAAAGAATGCTAAATGAAATGGAGGCAACTCAACTATCAGATTTTGAGTTCAAAGCAATGGTTGTCAGGAAGCTCCACGAGCTCCCAATGAGCTACCAGAAACTACAGGGAAGCTACGATGAACTCACTGCAAACTATATCAACATGAAAAAGGAAATAGAAACTATCAACAAGGGCCAAGAGGAAATGAAGAACACAATTTCTGAACTGAAGAACACAGTGGAAGGAACGAAAAGCAGAATCGATGAAGCAGAAGATCGGATTAGCGAGTTGGAGGACAAAGTAGAAAAAAACACCCAGAAAGAGCAAGAAAAGGAAAAGAGGCTCAGAAAGAATGAAGAGAGATTAAGAGAAATGCAAGACAATATGAAACATAATAATATCCATATAAGCCTGGCTGGTGTAGCTCAGTGGATTGAGAACACGCTGTGAACTAAGGGATTCCTGGTTTGATTCCCGGTCAGGGCACATGCCTGGGTTGCAGGCCAGATCCCAAATGGGGACATGTAAGAGGTGACCACACGCTGATGTTTCCCTCTCTCTCTTTCCCTTCCCATTTCCTCTCTCTCTCTCTAAAAAAAAAAAAAAAAAAAAAAAGTAAAATCTTAAAAAAAAATATCCATATAATAGGGATACCAGAAGGAGAAGAAGAAGAGCAAGGGATAGAAAACCTATTTGAAAAAGCAATGATGGAAAACTTCCCTAATTTGATGAGAGGAAAAAAGTCACACAAATCCAGGAAACACAGAGAGTCCCAATCAAGGGGAACCCAAAGAGGCCCACTTCAAGACACATCATAATTAAAATGGCAAAATTCCAAGACAAAGAGAGAATCTTAAAGGCAGCAAGGGAGAAAAAGGAAGTAACATACAAGGGAGCCCCAATAAGGTTAGCAGCTGACTTCTCAATGGAAACGCTCCAAGCCAGAAGAGAATGGCAAGAAATATTCCAAGTAAATGAGAACCAAAGGCCTGTAACCAAGACTACTTTACCCAGCAAGGCTTTCAATCAAGATAGAAGGCCAAATAAGGAGCTTCCCAGACAGAAAATGTCTAAAAGAATACACCTCTACCAAACCAGTTCTGCAAGAGACACTAAAGGGACTGCTTTAAGGAAAGGAAGGAAAAGAGAGAGAGAGAGAGAGAGGAACATAGGTACGAAAATGGCAATGAATCAGTACCTATCAATAATAACCTTAAATGTAAATGGATTAAATGCTCCAATCAAAAGACATAGAATAGCTGAATGGATAAGAAAGCATGACCCACACATATGCTGCCTACAAGAGACCCACCTCAGGATAAAAGACCTACACAGACTCAAAGTGAAGGGCTGCAAAAAAATTTTCCAAGCAAATGGACAGGGAAAAAAAGCCAGGGTAGCAATACTCATATCAGACAAAATAGACTTCAAAAGAAGGGCCATAAAGAGAGACTCAGAAGGTCACTTTATAATACTCAAGGGAAGAATCCACCAAGAAGACATAAACATCGTAAATATATATGCACCCAACATAGGAGCACCTAAATACATAAAGAAAATCTTAGAGGGCTTCAAGAAAGATATTGACAGCAACACAATTATAGTAGGGGATTTTAACACCCCACTGTCAGAAATGGACAGATCTTCCAAACAAAATATCAACAAAGATATTGTGGCATTGAACAACACTCTAGATGAAATGGACTTAACTAATATGTATAGAGCCCTTCATCCCAAAGAAACTAAATACACATTCTTTTCTAATGCACATGGAACATTTTCAAAGATAGACCACATGATAGGACACAAAACAAGCCTCAACAAATTCAAGAAAATTTAAATCATACCAAGCATTTTCTCTGATCACAAGGGACTGAAACTAGAAACCAACCCCAAGGGGAAAAACCCCAAATCCTCAAAATCATGGAGATTGAATAGCATGCTATTAAACAATGAATGGATCAAGAATGAAATTAGGGAGCAAATCAAAAAATTTCTGGAAACAAATGTAAATGAACTCACAACAACCCAAAACTTATGAGACACAGCAAAGGCAGTCCTCAAAGGGAAGTTCATAGCGATACAGGCCTACCTAAAAAAGATAGAAACATTTCAAACAAACAATCTAACCCTATGCCTACAAGAACTTGAGGAACAACAACAAAGACAGCCCAGAGCAAGTAGAAGGAAGGAAATAACCAATATCAGAGCAGAATTAAATGACATAGAGACTAAAAGCACAATTCTAAAGATCAATAAATCCAGGAGCTGGTTCTTTGAAAAGATAAACAAAATCGACAAGCCTTTAAGCAGGCTCATCAAGAAGAAAAGAGAGAGGACCCAAATAAACACATCAGAAATGAAAGAGGAGAGATTACAACTGACACCACAGAAATACAAAGGATTGTAAGAAATTACTATGAAGAACTGTATGCTAAGAAATTTGAAAACCTAGGTGAAACGGACAAGTTTCTAGAAAAATATAATCTTCCAAAACTCAATGAAGAAGAAGCAGACAGCCTGAACAGATCAATAACAGCTGATAAAATTGAAGCAATAATCAAAAAACTCCTGACACACAAAAGCCCTGGACCAGAGGGTTTCACAGGAGAATTCTACAAAGCATTTAAGGAAGAGCTAACCACTATCCTTCACAGACTATTGCAAAAAATCCAAAATGATGGAAGACTCCCAAATTCTTTTTATGAAGCCAGCAACATCCTAATCCCAAAACCAGATAAAGACACAACAAAGAAAGAAAACTTCAGGCCAATATTGCTGATGAACATAGGTGCTAAAATCCTCAACAAAATATTGGCAAACTGCATCCAATAATACATTAAAAAGATCATACACCATGACCAAGTGGGATTCATCCTTGGGATGCAAGGATGATTCAACATTCGCAAATCAGTAAATGTAATACATCAGATAAACAAAAGCAAAGACAAAAATCACATGATCATATCAATAGATGCGGAAAAAGCATATGATAAGGTACAACACCCATTTATGATAAAGACACTCAGCAAAGTTGGAATAGAGAGAGCATTCCTCAACATAATAAAGGCAATATATGAGAGGCCTACAGCCAACATCATACTCAATGGGCAAAAACTAAAATCTTTTTCACTAAGATCAGGAACAAGACAAGGATGTTCACTTTCACCATTTCTATTCAATATAGTATTAGACGTCTTAGCCACAGCAATTAGACAAGAAAAGGAAATAAAAGGCATCCAAATCGGAAAGGAGGAGACAAAATTATCATTGTTTGCAGATGACATGATAGTGTACATAGAAAATCCTATAGACTTGGCCAAAAAACTGCTCAACCTAATAAATGAATTTGGCCAAACAGCAGGATACAAAGTCAATATCCAGAAATCAAAGGCATTTTTGTATTCCAATGATGAAACAGCAGAAGCAGAAATCAAGAAAAAAATCCCATTCATTATAGCAAAAAGAAAAATAAAGTACCTAGGAATAAACCTAACCAAGGAGGTAAAACACCTGTACGCAGAAAACTACACAACACTGAAGAAAGAAATCAAGGAAGACACAAACAAATGGAAACATATACCGTATTCTTGGATTGGAAGAATCAACATCATTAAAATTTCCATACCACCCAAAGCAATTTATAAATTCAATGCAATACCTATTAAAGTACCAATGGCATATTTCACAGACATATAACAAACACTTCAAAAATTTATATGGAACCATAAATGACCCCGAATAGCTGTAGCAATTTTGAGAAAGAAGAGCAAAGTAGGAGGGATCACAATACCTGATACCAAACTGAATTACAAGGCCACTGTAATCAAAACAGCCTGGTACTGGCATAAAAACAGGCACATGGACCAGTGGAACAGAACAGAGAGCCCAGAAATAAACCCAAGGCTCTACAGTCAATTAATATTTGACAGGGGGCGGCAACATAAAATGGAGTGAAAATAGCCTCCTCACAAGTGGTGTTGGAAGAACTGGACAGCTACGTGCAAAAAAAATGAAACTCGAGCACCAACTTATACCATACACAAAAATAAATTCAAGGTGGGTAAAAGATTTAAATATAAGCCGTGACACCATTAAAGTCCTAGAGGAGAACATAGGCAGAAAAATCTCAGATATTTCATGCAGTAACATTTTTACTGATATGTCCCCTAAAGCAACGGACATAAAGGAAAGAATAAACAAATGGTATCTCATCAAAATAAAAAGCTTCTGCACGGCTAAAGAAAATAGTATTAAAATAAAAAGAGAACCGACTGTATGGGAGAACATATTTTCCAATGATACCTCAGACAAGGGTTTAATCTCCAAAATATATAAAGAACTTACACAACTCCACTCTAAGAAGACAAGCAACTCAATTAAAAAAAGGGCAAAGGACTTGAACACACACTTCTCCAAGGAGGACATACAGAGGATCCAGAGACACATAAAAAGATGCTCAATATCGCTAGCTATCAGAGAGATGCAAATTAAAACCACAAGGAGATACCACTTCACACCAGTCAGGATGGCCATCATAAACAAAGCAACAAATAACAAGTGTTGGAGAGGTTGTGGAGAAAAGGGGACCCTAGTGCACTGTTGGTGGGATTGCAGACTGGTACAACCACTATGGAAAGCAGTATGGAATTTTCTAAGAAAACTAAAAATGGATCTACCTTTTGACCCAGCAATCCCACTGCTAGGATTATATTCTAAGAACCCTGAAATACCAGTCCAAAAGAACCTATGCACTCCTATGTTCATAGCAGCACAATTTACAATAGCCAAGTGTTGGAAGCAACCCAGGTGCCCATCAGTAAATGAATGGATCAAGAAACTTTGGTACATTTACACAATGGAATTCTATGCAGCAGAAAGAAAGAAGGAGCTCCCACCCTTTGCAACAGCATGGATGGAACTGGAGAGCATCATGCTAAGCGAAATAAGCCAGGCAGTGAAAGACAAATACCATATGATCTCACCTTTAGCAGGAACCTAACCAACAAAACAAGCAAACAAGCAAAATATAACCAAAGACACTGAAATTGAGAACAGACTGACAGTCACCAGAGGGGAGAGGGGAGGGAATTTCAGGGGGAAAGGGGAAGGGTTTACAGGAACAAGTATAAAGGACACATGGACAAAAACTGGGGGGGGGGTGGAAATGGGAGGGAGGTGGGGAGGGCTGGGGTGGTGGGCTTGGGTGGGAGTAAAAGACAGAAAACTGTACAAGAACAGCAATTAAAATAAATTAAAAAATTAAAACATACAGATAGGAAATTGGTGACTGACATGTATTGGGCCCTATGGCATGTCCTGCACTGTGCTATGTCATCTCAGGCAGTCTTCCTATCAATCATAGGAGCTGGGTGCTAGCTCATTTTACATAATCCTATTCTATATATGTGGAAACTGAGGCATGGAAATGAAGTACCTTCCCCAACTTTCTGTCTTGAAGCCATTAGAGCTCTGAGTTTATTCTGGTGCCTGGAGAGCCCTCACACAGGAGAATCAGGTCAAAATTGTCTAGAGCCATGTTCTATGGAGAGATGTTGGAGGTCTGCTATGTGGAAGAAGGGTCAGCTGTGCTTGGTATGTCCCCAGGTTGGGGACGGGGAGGCTGACTGTGGCTGACTAGGAGGAAGAGCAACTTACTGACTGCTGCTGGGCAGGGAGGAAGCCTGCATCCCCAGATGTGAGCAAGAATGAGCTGGGGAGGGGATTTCACAGTGGAATGACCTCTGAGAACTTCTAATCCTCAAAGTCTAGGAGAAGTGCCAACCTGGGAATGAAATCCAGGGTGTTCCTTGGCCAGGTGCCTGGGAAGAGAATCCAGGGACTCAGGAGCTGTTCTTTTACCCCATTATGGACTAAATGTTTGGGTCTCCCCAATACATATGTTGAAAACCTACCCCCTCAATGTGATGGTATTAGAAGGTGGGGCCTCTGTTAGATGATTTGTATTAGCTCAGAGCATGAGGGTGGGGACCTCATGAATGGGATTAGTGCCCTTATAAGAGTCAAGAGAGAGCTTGCTTCTTCTCTCACCCTCTTAGCCTTGTGAGGATATAAGAAAATAGCCATCTGCATTCCAGAAGAGGGCCATTACCAGAATACCACTGTGCTGGCATAATCATCTTATACTTCTAGCCTCCAAATGGTGAGAAACAAATTTCTGTTGTTTAAGCCCCCTAGTCTTTGCTACTTTGTTATAGCAGCCCAAGCTGCCTGAAGAGCACCCTCTGGGTGATGGGTGCCTTACCCAGGCACTCCTTCAGATTCCCTTAAGAGAGTACAGACCATAGCCACTTCTGGTCCTCTCTGTCTCTCAAGCACACATGTGCTCCAGGAGCTAAATGCCCTGGAGCCCAAGATCAAGCTTTATAACATTTCCTATATTGGGGCACACAGGGCAAGCTTGGGCAATGAAACTGAACATGTTAGAGAAGGGTCGTGGTAACCTGGTAACAGTTTTATCCTGCAGAAAAGGTCTTAGGGTAGAGAGGCTGAGTCTCTTTTGCCTGCTGTGGCTTCCTGAGATGTTACATAAATGCAGCCAATCTGGGCCTGGGTGGTCTGAGAGGTGTGTGTAGTGAAATGGGGATGGGGCCATGTCACCTGACTGAGATATGCAGAGTCCACTCACATTTCTCTGGGCAGTATCCTGACCTTTAAAAAGGACATTGGGCTGAGAAATTCAAGCTGACATCATATTTTTGTCTCACAATGCCCACTGGTGTTGATGGTGGTATTTGGTAATCAATCAACCAGTATGTCTTTATTGCCTGGTAATTGTATATTCAGCCTTGTGTGTGCATGTGTGTATGTGGGCACATGTGTATATGTTTGTGTGTGTGTCTGTGTGTGTGTGTGTGTTTGAGGGGGTGGGGCATGAAGAGAAGGCACAGCCCTGCTCTGGAAGTAAGATGGACCCAGGAGGAAACTGTTCATTGCAAACACCAAAGGCTGGACACTGTCATGAGTCAGGAGAGAAAAGCATTGCTTGTCTGCCTGAAGAGTTGAACATGAAGCGGTGTGTGCCTGCTGTCTGAAAAAGCCCTGGGTGGCTCTATGACTCTTATACTTAGTAAAATGCCCTTTTACCCTGTGTTTTAAAAGTGGTCATTGAATGCTCTCCGATGTGGAAGGATCTGATGTGAAAACAGATGCAAGCTCAAACCCTGGCACATTGGCCAGCTCCTCAGGCTGAGTGTCTCCTTCTTCATGCCCTCTCCTCTGTACTTTTGCTACCCCTTACTCCCCTTGAGTTAAACCTGTAGGGCAAATGCTCCTTTTATCCTGCCCCTTACACAGCATTGTTTTTCTTTCTGGCAGGGAGTGGGGTGACGTGTGCAGGTGTTGAACACCTTGAGTGAGAGAGCCTTGGTGCTAGGCACTGTTCGGGGGTTGAAAGGTGAGCAAGACTGAGTATCCTCGTGGGTGATACTGCAGAGCCACAAGGAGAAGGGAGGTCAAGGATGGCACTGCAGCTTCATGTTTGGGTGGCATGGGTGCTGTGAGCAGAGGTGGGGAGTGTGAGGGACAGGGGATGATTTGGGGGGGGGTGATGGGTCAATGTTTGCCCAGCCTGACTTTGGAGAACTTTTGATAGAACCAGGTGGCAACACAAAGCACTATCCAAGTCCTGGAATGCTTGACCTTTCTCACCAAGCCTGGTGCAGACTGGCCAGGGGGCATGCAGCCTGGTATCCAACTCATTCTCTGTTCTTCCTTGCCCTTCCTTCACAGAAACTTGACCTCCTCTCCTGCCTTCCCTGGTTATTTACTCCTGGGCTCCATGGGAAGCATCCAGAACTCCACCATATGCAGGGATGTCTACCCAGTTGGTGGTGAAAACGGCGTGAGGTCCTTTGGCCTGACCTGGCAGTGGTCCTCTCTCTTTTCCCCTCTGACACATTGCCCCCCTCCCCAGTGTGTAAGGCAGGCCCATCCGGAGTGCCCCCACCTGCCTGGGGCTGATTCTCAAGGCTCCTACCCATTCAATGTGACCTGGTGCTGATCAGCTCCAGTTTCCTCATCTCCCCCAACATGGTTTGTCCTTCTTGGATCAAGTGTCTTCCCTTGTCCTGACCTTGCCCTTTTCCTTTCCTTAGGAGCTTCAGGCCCAGGAGAAGGAGTGGGCCCCACAGGTTTTTTCAGGGCCTCCTTTAAATTCACCGACCAGCTTTAGCTACTGGAAACCAGTCAGTTCCAGATTGCACACTGTCCTTCAGGCAGCTCAGCCTCCCTATGTATTTACTTAACATACATTAACCACTTATTATAGGCTAGCAATGTTTCAAATTGTGGAACTCCTGCTGGTCTTTCAAGTCCTTTGGTCTTCTGATGGCAGACTTGACCGTGACAGTGGCACCATCAGTGATGGTTTTCTTGCAGGAACCACAGTGCCAGATCTGCACAGCTTGTCTCTTCATCTTGGTTTTGCCAAGGAAGGAGCAAGTGTACTTGGCGTGTGGGCTGATCTCAATTTTCTTCGCAATTTTCCTGTGGGAGGAGCCATAGTGGGTCCCATAGTTACCAATAATTATGAGAGCTCCTTGGTGCATTTAGTTATGTTGCTGCAAACTAGGCTGGAACCCAGAGAGGCAGCTGCCCTCTTCTAAATGATTCCTCTGATGTACCTGTATTTTGCTGTGTATAATGTGCAGTTTTTTTGCCCAAATTTTTGAGGGAAAAATAAAAAATGTGCATTATACATGGGGTACTACCTGAAATAACTCATATCTATTCTTGTGTTTTGTAATTATTTGTTACATAAAATTTCTTGTACCATAATATGTTAAAAAATAAGTGCTAAAATTCCTTTACAATACAAAAAGAAGTATCTAAATATAAGTAAATAAGTAATTGAATTAAAAAATTAAAAAAAAAAGATTTTTTTGTCCCCTGAAAGTTTGGGCCAAAAATGTGGGTGCACATTATACATGACAAAATACGGTACTCCACGAGGCTGGTTCTAAGTCTTGGTCATCACTCTAATCTTGCTGGTTGAGGTTACAACTGCCATCTGTGTCTTCCCAAGGGCACGAAGTATCTTTAGCTCTTCTCTTCCCTTCCCTCACTCTTTCTTGTATCCATCCAGAGAAGGGAAAAACCATGAGCTGGGTGTTTTATGCTGTTTCTGTTTTTGTTTTCTCATTTAAGCCTCTCAACCTCTCTCTACTTGGTGCTATTCTTTTCCACAAATGAATCTGAGGCTCAGAGAGTTACCGCAGTTGTCCGAGGTCTCACCTGTGGTGAGGCTGAGCTGGGTTAGAAACCAGTCTCTCTGGTTCCAGGGTCCCGGCTTGAGTTTTGCTGTGGGTCAAGTTGTGTCTCTCAAAAAGAAATACTGAAGTGTTAATGCTTGGTACCTGTGAATGTAACGTCATTTAGAAATAAGGTCTTGGCAGATGAGAAAAGGTCGACAGGAGATCATACTGGACTAGGTGAGCCCTAATCCTGCACTTTTCAACTGGTGTGCTGGTATGCCACTGCACTCTGGTGTGCCACAAGAATTTTTAAAACATGCAATGCCAGACTACTTAGTCAGGGGCGCTGGCTTCTTTTTCCTTAGATTGTCAAATAAAAAAATGACAACAGCCAACACAACAATAGCTGTCCAGAGTGAACACTCTGTCTTGAACCATAAATACATAGGTCATAGAATAGAGTCGCACCTTATTGGTCAAGTTGCATAACAAGGTTGCATCTGATTGGTTAATTCTTGGTACCAGAAATCCTTATATACAAGTGTAGGCACCTGATTTATTTATTTTTTTTAAAGTCACTTTGGAGCAAAATGGTAGGTAGTAATTTTTTTTGGTAAATCAATCAAAATCATATGCTTTTTTTTGGTCAGATTGGCAAAAAATATCACATATATATTTTGGTTTGCCATCAAATTTTAGTAATCAGTTTATGTGTGCCATGAGATGAAAACAGTTGAAAATCGCTGCCCTAACCCAATGGCTGGGTCCTTCTGACAAACTTGAGAGAGGGACGGAGACACAGGAAGAATGCCATGTGAAGGTGGAGGCGGAGATTGCGGTGATACCTCTGCAAACTGAAGAACGCTACAAATGCTGAGGGGGTGGAGAGACACGTGGCAGATTCTCACTCAGAACACCTGGATGGAACCCACGCTGCGGATACATTGATTTTGGACTTCTACCTTCCAGAACTGTCAGAAAACAAATTTCTGTTGCTGTAAGCCACCCGGTTGATAGTCATTTGTTATAGCAGCCCCAGGAAAACAATATAGTTTCTTATATGTCAGTTCAAACCCAGAATACCTCTTTTCCCTGGCCTAAAACCAGCAGACTTCTCCAGAACCCACTCTCAGAATCCTTCTCTGTGAGGTTGGCCCAGATCAGATCTGGCTGAAAGGTTTATTGCATGAGTCCATCTGGGACCTGCCTCGGGAGGCGACAGAGGCCAATGGATGAGTGAATGGCCTATTCTGGTGGCCCCCAGAGGAGGCTTTGTGGAGGCAGGGGCCTGATACAGAACAGAAACTGGAGATGTAGGATAAAGAGCTAATTTGAGTGGGAACAGAGAGCAGCGCATGTAAAAGCACCTGGTGTGATAAGGCATGGTGTTTATTACATTGTAGGTGGTCAATTAATGTTAGGAAAGAAAACGAAAGAATGCAAGAGCCTTGAAAGCAGTTGAAACCAGGTATGAAGCACCGTAAATGTGCTGGATCCACATTTTAGGTAAGAGCATTGTTAACTCCATTGATTGAGTGAATCGTCAAAGGCAATGGGGGAAACCCAGCCCTTGGCCTCAAAAGTCCTTGATTCCAGCTTTGACTCTGCTGCTTTCTGGTTTTTGTGAAGTTGGGAAAATCATTTCTCTCTCTGAGCCTCAGTTCCCTAAACTGTAAAGTGGAGACGATAAATGTCCCTTAGCTTACAAAGTTAGAAAGATGGAATGGCAAAGAATTTGAAAGTGCTTTACAAACTGCAAAGCCAATATGAACATAAAGTATTATTCATCTTATTATTGCCTGACTAACCTCTTTTCCGTCCTGTGAATGCTCCATACCCATCTGTAACTCCGAGTCTCTGCTCATGGTCTCTTTTTCCAATTGGAAGTCCCTCTGTGTTGGTTAGGATTAGATTTGGATACGAGCAACAGAAAACCTAAGGCAACAGTGGCATGCTTCTCTCTCATGTGATAGTCTGCAAGCATTCCAGGGCTGGTGCGGGTGACTTAGCATCTTTCCATTTTGTTGCTCTGCTGTGTGGTTGCCATTTCCAAGGTCACTTTGTGGCTTGAAATAGCTGCTGGAGCTCTTTCATACATCCACATCTCAGCAAGAAGGAGCAAAGAGAGGGCGGGCTTCCTGTCTTCAAAGACACTCTCTAGAAGCTGCCTATACTCCCTTTTTATATATTCCATTGGCCAGAACTTAATCACATGGACACATCTATCTTCTGGAGGAACTGAAAAATGTGATTTTTGTCCTGGGTGGTCATGTACCCAAGTAAAAACTCAGGGTTCTGTTGTCATTGAAGGAGGAGAGGGGAATATTTAGGAAGAACTAGCATCTCTACCATTTCATTCACTTCTCCTCCATGGACCCATATTTTGTTCTTCAAGATCAAGTCAAGTTCATCTGAAAAATAAGGAGTTTGTATCACTTGGGAGTTACAGAGCTAGTTCATGGGCATATAGAAGCTTTGTATGGATCGTCTCATTTAGTCTGCGGCCCAGCTCTGTGGGATGGACACTATCATCGCCTCCGTGTTTTAGATGAGGAAATGTGGCTCAGAGAGCTGTGCAATGTCATGGATTAGGTTTCCTGGGATACAAACTGTGAGGTGGAAAATACCAATCAGTGGGCAGGATGTGCATCAGAGAGTGCTTCGGGGGCTAATTCGTGTGGAAGAAGGGAGGGGATGGAAGCAGGACTGGGCAGAGGGAAGCTGGGCTGCAATGCGGTTCCAATAAAGATCTCAGCCGGCTCCCCAGGGACCTCTGGGGCTGGGATAGCCCTGCAGAGCTGTTCCAAGTTGGCACTGGGAGGAGAGACCTTTAGATACTAATGCTGGTCACTCACCCATTGAACACAGGCTGCCCCTGGAAGAGGGCCTGACATAGGGCAAATCAACCACCCTCTTCAGCCAAAACAATCCCTGAGAAGGCGTGGAGCTGAGGGCTCTGTGCTGGCAGCACCTCTAGTGCCTGCAGGTGTAAGTCCTTTCTTCTTGCAGCAGTGCTCTGGAGGGAGCAGAGTCCCACATAAAGCCACTTAACTAAGCCTGCACTAGCAACAAGGGGGAGAGACGGGACTAGAACCAGGACATCTGACTCCAGCAGTTGGGCTCTCACAGCTAAATGGTTTGCTCAAAGTCACAACTGGATAGGAATGCCCACCATTCAAGCACCTCGTCTGCATATTAAATCAATCGGCTATATTGCCCTTTTAGAGTCTCTGCTGGTACCTTCTTCTGGAAACTTTACCTCTAGGTTCCCTATGCACTGTGTTCTTTCTTCTCTCTGAACAAACTCTGGCAGCTAATAGTACTCTAGCTGAACTGTATCTAGTCGGTCAAAGCAGTGCTTTGTTGACAAGGTTTCCTGGGCGCTCAGCCCTCTGTTGGGTGGAACGGGATTCTGAAGACAGAATCCCACTCCAGTAGAGTTGCAGGCTGTTTGGAGAGCCACAGCCACCATCCACGTAGGCGACGGTGGCAGGAGAGAGCGGCACATTGAGGGCCGCCCTGTGAGTCCTGTCTGTCATAGCTTCCAGAGGAAGGAAAGACCAACCCTGGCTGGATCAGGAGACCTGTGCTCATGCCTCCTCTGCGCTACCAGCCCACCGCAGTCTCCTGGAGGCTGGGGCCAGATTTTCTCCCCTTTGGGAGCTACCTGGCGCTCAGTAAGTGGGAAGGGATTTTAGAACCATAGGACCGGAGAAAGACAGTCTCATTTCTCATCTTAGAGATGAGGAAACAGAGGCGCAGAAGGCAGTATGACCTGCCCAAGGTGGCAGAGCCAGGTGGCAGTAGCCTGGCTGGATTGAGAACCTGGGCTTCCTGACTCCTGGCCTAGTCTACTGCCCTGAGCTGTCCTTGCTAAATGAGGGCCCAGATGCAGACTTCAGGCTGGTCCCTGCCTTCTGGCATTTCAGCAAAGACCTCAAGACTGTCACTGTCACATAGAAGAGAGAAACAAAACACCAGAGAGGGAAGAGCAGGCCCATGGGAACACCCCACAGAACTCTATAACTGATCTCCACCAGGTCCAGCTGCCTCCTTGCTCGTCCCAGGCGGTTGGTCCAAGAAAGGGGGTGGGGAGAAGATTGTACAAAAGTTCTTTCTGTCTTGGGCTTAGCACCTGGGACTGCAGACAATGCCCAGTCCACCGAGAAGATTTAGGAGTGATTCTGTAGGAAGCTTTTGCCCACCACCGGAGACAGGCTTCCTAACACAGGGTAACCTGCATCTTCCCCCTGAAACATCTTAGCTCTACAAAGCAATAAAACAGTCTGGCCTAAGTTACTGAACCTCTTTGAAGTCCTGGAGAGGCTCATAAATAAGGTAGGTACTTTGGAAGGGGGGGTGTTCATTTTGAGGGATCCCCAAACAACTCTTTCAGAGTCCCATTGATTTGTGGCCGCCTCTAAGTCAATTTCCTGGGGCCTATAAATCTTGATTTGAGCAAAACGAAAATGTCATCAATATTTATTCGATGCATTTCTTGCCACTCCATAGGAAAGGAGGAAGAAAAAAATGTCAGCATTCTCACCCGCCACCCCGGAGCAGGCTTGGGACATGGCCCTCCCCACTCCTCGAAGACCGTTCCGTCGTGAACCATAAACCCCGGGTAACAAATGTTCCATTTCATGGTCAGCAAGAGTGGTAACTGTCACTGGAGAAATAAAATTGAGTTATTGTTTCCAGTTTCAAAAGAACAGCAACAAGTATAAAAAAACAAAACTGTATGCGATCCCTGTCCTCTTCCCCTCAGACACCTGCAGCCGTCTAACGTTTCACTGGATCCTGCCACATAAATGCATAGCTTCACTCACTAATCCATACGGCTCCAGAGACCACTGTTACATGAGAACTTAAACTGATGGGGCCAGGCAGCCCAGGGCAGCTTAATCTTTTTTAATTCAAATCGACTGAGTCCCATGTGGCCCGGAGATGATACCCTATATGCTGCAATCAGACTGACCTAGACTTCTCGTGCTCTAAATGATTAATGAAACTGCCTCGAGTTTGTTTCCATGGTGATTGGAAACCCGACCCCAGACAGAGGAATCTGCCATTCACGGTGAACCAACGGAAAGGGGGGCACCGGGGACCCTGGCCGTGGGTGGTGAAGGGGAAGATGCCCAAATGCTTCGAGTTCCTCGCCTGGCCTGCCTCTGGCCTCAGAGAGTGGAGGGAGGGGACAGGAAGAAAATGGCCCTCTTAGGGAAGTTTTAATGCAACTGAACTGCAGAATTAGTTTTTTCTCCTCCAAGAATTTAATAACACCAAACTATTCCTAAAGCAACCGATCAAAGAGTTGAGGGAAGATAGCATTTAACTCACCTTCAGTTTCCTAAAATAAGTGTGTAATGCATAAAATAAAACCACGAAATCTCGGATTCTTTCTTTAGAGTGAAGGGTTTGCCCTTCAGGAACATTATGAAACCCACTGAGTACCTACTATTATCTGTTTACTCTTAGGTCGCATGCGGCTTTGTTTCTGGTCCTTCTGTGAAAGAGGTCATACATGGGCTTCCCCTGGCCACAACTGTGCTGTCAGGACCGGCAGAGGCAGGCAGGGTGGGACTTAGGGGGAATTTGATGCTCCTGCAAGAGAAGCGGTGGGTGTGACTGGTTAGTGCCAATGGTTGCCTTTTGCTGTTGCCTGCCAGAACAGCTGGGTCCTGTTTCAGGAAGGAACCCATCCTACCTCTCCTATCAGAGCACCAGGTGCCCTAGCTTTACAAAATTCTGAACCTTTAAGAGGTCTAACACAGGGAATACCAAAGAGCGTGCCTTGTCATTTTACAATCTATGGCTTAACCCAATGTGGCTACTGACCGAGGGATAATGACTATGAAAGTTGGTGGGGACATTGCTCCCTTTCTTTTATTCTTTCCCTACTGCCCACCTACCTTTCCTCACATGGTTGGTGGCCGCCTTCTTAAGCACACTGTCTCTTGCCTTTGAACTTTTGATGGTCCGTGTTCCCAAACTTTACTAAGACAGGCAGGTGGCCACCTCCTCAGTCCAGCTCTATCTCCCATTCATCTCTGCCATGTGTTCTCTGCACATCCTCCATGAATGTCCCATTCTCTGCCTTTGCTTTGTGGTTCCCTCTGTCTGGAATGCCCATCCCAAACCCATGTATTAGAATAATCCTCTCCGTTCCCCAAGGCCCAGCTCACATGGCCGACTCAGCACTTGGGTACCTCAATCACAGGCTTCCCTTCCCTGTGTTGTACCTTTTATAATAGTGTGTCCCAGGCTCTGCCTTGTGTGATGGGACGTCTTGCTTCCAGCTGTAGAGCTGGGCACATAGTGGGTGCTCAATCCGTGTTTGTTCGATTGAATTTCTTTTTCACCCACTACTCCTTAGTCCCTGGCCCCGCTGACTACTAGCTGGGAAGTTCATCTGGCCATTAGATCTGTTTGCCCCTCTATGGTCACTGCTAGCTGTTCCTGGTGGACAAAGGCTTCACGACCTTGTGGTTCAGCAAACACTCAGGAATACTGGGGAAGCAACAAGTGTCTGCTCTGGGCTGGCTCGAAGCTGCTCACCTGACCAAGCTGGAGTGCATCTAGCCCAGTTTCTCCAAATCGAAACCTTCCCGGTTAAAGGCCTGAGCTGGTTCCAACCACACTGAGTGCTGTTTAGAGGGTCTGTCTGAGCCTAGTCTCTCACTCTTGCCCCTTTAGGGAGACTTGACCATGCTGGGGTGCACCTGTCATGTAGCACCCGCCTCTGCCCTTGGCAGGGGACAGAGAACCTGAGAAAGAAGGGGCCCCAGCCAGCTCTCGCCCATCCAGTTAGGCGTTTGCACAAATTACCCACTGGTAAGCAATCCCTCGTCCTTATCTGACCGTCCCACGGAGGGGGATATCATGTGTGCCTGCTTTATTCTCTGGGGACACAGGTGGCAACACTTGGGTGTAGGGCCCTTGCAGGAGGCAGTGGTATCCAGGTGCCAAGGAACAGATATTTGGGTGAGCAGAGTCAGGTGACTGCTTCCTCCTGGCTAGTGATAAGCCTGAATGAGCTGTGTCCCCAGTATCACCTCCATTTCACCAAGTTGCCCCACCCAGTTTTCATCTGGAGTCCCCATGCCCTCGCACGGAGCCCAGCGAGCCCTCCTCACTCACATGTCCCAGCCTCTGCTTCCTTTTTTGTTAAATGGACGAGGTTGCCACTCTTGAGTCTGTACCACTGTGTAAGGGAAAGAATACCTCTCCATTGTTCCTCTGATCTTCCCTTGCACCCCCACAAACAATCAAAATGTTACTTGTCATGGCTGTACCTTTTTTAAAATCACATGTAATCTCGAGGTGTTCAGAAGAAGTTTCATGGCCCCATTCAGAAGATTCCCACCTGGATGATATAAGCACGGTGCCGCAGGGGCCAGGCCAGGCAGGTGGGGAGCTGGGGCAGGCCAGCAGAACTTGGGGACCAAGTCAGCGTGGCTGAGGTGAGGAATGTGAGATGCGCAAGAGATGTGGCAGAGGGAAGCAAAGTCATGAATATTTAGAAGCGGGGAGAGTGGAATTCAATCTGACACTGATACACAGGAGGACTGGATTGATAGCAAGAATCTAAAATTAGAAGCAGTCTCCCTTGGGAGTTTAGAGCTCAGACTCCAGAGATGGACTGGACTAAAAACTCTGAATTTGCCACCTGCCAGCTGAGTGACCCTGGGCAAGTAACTCAACCTCTCTGTGTCCTCAGCTTCCTCATCTGTGAAGCAGCGATAATAAAGTTCTTTCTTTATAGGATTGTTGCGATACTGCGTTTATGCGACAGTGCTTCGCGCACAGCATGACCTAGCTGCTTTTGTCATCGAATAAAGGTCACCGTCAGGTCCTTCCTAGAGGTTGTCAGGTTCTTTCCTTCTGGAGTTCCTTTCCCTTCTTTCCCAAATCCTCTGCTACCCTCCCCTTTTAATTTGGGAAGAAAGGAGGGTCTAGGCCACCACTGTCCAATAGAAATATAATGCAAAACACATGAAATTAAAAAATTCCTAGAAGTCCCATTGAAAAATAAAAATTAGGTATTTTTACTAGCATATAGCATTTAACCCAGTACATCTAAAATATTATTTTTTCAACATGTATTGAACAATTTAAAACTGCAAGAGAGATATACACATGTTTTTGCATCTTAACCCTTGAAATCTAGTGTATACTTCACATGTACAGCAAGTATATCTTGATTCAGCCACTAGATTTTCATCTGAAATACTTCATTGTATTAAATTCCATCAAACTGACAGTTGAACGTAGCTCCACATACCCAAATTGTTCCAAACAACTTGATTCAGCTTTCTGATAACTGAATTCACCATCAGTTTTTACATTAAAATTAATTAAAATGGTATAAATATTTAAATTTTCAGATACACTGGTCACATTTCAAGTGCTCAGTAGCCAGTGGTGGCTACTGTACTGGACAGGCGTGGGGAGGAACTAACCTTGAAGGAATGCTACCTGGCGGTAGGCATCTCAGACACACGGGACTAACTGGAACAGAGGCCCTGATGACATCCTGAGCTTGTTCCTTGTGGTGGTGGGAGAGGGCTACGGTGGCGTGGGGATGCAAGTGTGCTGAGAATTCTCTTTATTCCTTCAAGAACCAATGCACACCAGTACCCACCATCTACGAGGTGCTGCCCTTGGTGCCAGAGATGCAGTGAGAGTTAGCATCTGGACTGAATTGCTGTTAACATCTATCTGCTGTCTTCCAGTCTCTAGCCTCCTGTATCATCCAGGGGGCAGTGGACTCTGAAATGGGACCCCCCCACTGCTGGCCCTGTCTCGACACCTGCCTTGTACAGTATCTGACTGAAGCTCCACTTTAATAACAGCTGGTGAGCACCTGCTGTGGGCCAGGCATCGTGCTCTTAGTGGGCATTCAGCTTTATAGGGTGACCAGCACCTTTTGGTGGATTGGATCTTCCAGCTCCCTGTCACTCCTGGCTGTGTCGGAAGCCGATGGCTTCCCCCTGTCCACAGCACCTTGGCTTTCCCCATTCCCTATCCAACCCTACCTCTCCACCCCCACTCCCATCCCATTTACCTTTTTACCATCCTCAAGAAAAAAACCTTGGGATGTATTTTGGTTCCAGATGTTTGCTAATTTCCCTTTCCCTTTCTGGAACGACCTTCCTATTCGTATTCCTCATTACCTAACCACATCCTACCTGCTGTCAAGGTTCTCTTTCTCCAATCAGCCTTCCAGCCCGTGTGATCTCCTTTTCTTTGTATTCATAGCTCCTACTGCGTTGGTGGTTAGCTTGGAGCTGCATGTGCGGCAGGCAGCATTATTTAACATCTCACAGTGCCCCTGAGTGTTAGGCTGTCATTCATTCTTCTCTGACTCCTGCATTCGCACCCGTTCTACCCTCCTCTCCCTGCTCTCTCCAGCACCTGGACACATAGGAGGCACTCAGGAAAAACCTCCTGATGGCCTGCTATCCTAGCCAGGAGGTCAGCCTGTGTTACAAGGTGTGGGAGCCCATTTGCTGGGCAATAACGTCTCCCAAGTTATCTGCTGTGTCCACTATTATGCTTTATACAATGAAGGCCACCACTGAAACATTTATGGGAAAATTAATTGCCCTTCATTGAGTTCACTGGCAGGGAGCTGCTCTATCTGCTGATCCGACTGGAGAAAACAAAATGCTTTACTCCCTTAATTAAGTCTTTATTCACTAATGAAACCATTTTGCTATTGAGCAAATTCATGGTAATAGCAATAATAGTTGTGAGCATCACTAACATTTATGGATCACTTTCCATCTGCCAAACACTGTGCCAAGTGCTTCACAGAGATCACTTTGTTGAATTTCTATAACCCGCCGAGGTGACACCACTAAGAAGCCTGGGGGAGGGAAGGGGTCACATGCTCCTGGAATGGTGAGTGATGGGCAGCCTCGATCGCCGCTGCCAGCTGTGAGATTCTTGGTGAGTGTGTAAACCTAGCTGTAAAATGGGGACGATAACGGTAAATTTTTGTGATGATTGCAGAGATGATGAATGCAAAGTGCTTAGAAATCACATTCTACTTTTTCAAAATATTTTATCTGCTATCATCGTTAGTCCCCATTTTATAGATGGGGAAACTGAATTGCAGAGAGACTAAGTACACTGCTCCCAGTCAGAGTTAGTAAGTGCTACATTGAGATTTAAAGCCTGTCTGACCTCATAATCCTTGCTTGTAATCACTACACTACAATGAATACCAATGTATTCATCTTCTTTGCCCCAGGCCCTGTGCTGGACAGTCCGCAACCAATTACCTCATTCAATCTTCTAAATGATTCTGTGAAATGAATTTATCCCCTGGGCAGGCAGGGACCTGGGAGGAGCTCCCAGCTGGGCCAATATTTGAGGAGGATGGGCCATCTTCCATAAGAGAAGTCTGCCCCGTAGCTCCAGCCATGGAGTGTGGTACAAGGCGGCTGCCCCGGTGGGAAGGACAAGGCCTTGGTGGTGACATAGGAGGGGCAGCACCACTGCTTGAGAGGTCAGACCAATTTTCCTGGAATACAAGTTTCACCTAAAACAGCTGCAAATTTGGTGAGAACAGATTTGTCTGTTTGTTCTGTCTGTTTTGTTCACTACTGTATGCTAGAACTCGCACAGTACCTCACATAGAGCAGGTGCTTAATAATATTTCTTGAATACATGGGAAGTGAGCTCTAAATTATGTTCCAGGCAGATCGAACAGTGCGTGCAAAGGCCCAGAGGTACCAGAGAGGGTGGCCATTGGGGGAGCACATGGATTGAGCCTCTTGTAAACCAGGGCAAGCCATCCTGTCACGCAGGTGGGGCTCCTTCTGGGCAGGGCTGATCGTGAAGGCTCACAGGAGTCCATCTGACTAAGCAGGGTAGCAGCTCACTTAAAGGGCTGGGATGGAAGTCCCAGGGAGTAATGAAGAGGATTGTCCTTGCATCCTCAGGCTCAGGTCCTTGCATCCTCAGGGAAAATGACAGGAGGCCGATAGACGGAGAAGAGGCACAGGTACGTGGCAAACGGGCCAGCCCCCAGCTCCATAGATGCAATACCAATGAAAAGTTCAGGGAAACAGAGGGTCTCACCCTCCTTGCAGAGGGTGACAGTGTCATGTGAATGTGAAAGACATGCATTCTTCCTTAGGACTGGCATTGGCTGAGAAGACATTTATTTCAATAAGTGTTTCTTGATTGCTTCCTGGAAAATGGTGACACTTGGACAAAGTTAGAAGCCTGATTTTGCAAAGCAGCTACAGGTGAGGGGCTGTTCCTGGGGAAGCTGAGTTTCGATCCCACTGGGCACCTACCCTGTGTGTCTGCATAAGCAGCATTTCCTCTCTGTACCTGCTCCTCCTTTTTGGTATTATATCTCTTCTTTGAATTATCAGCTCTCAGCTCAGATGCCATCTTCTCCAGGACACTCTCTAATTCCTCAGGCCATTCCATCTCCCATCGCCCCGCCTCCAGATCTCACATATCACAGGCGGCCTTGTGTGCTTTACATCGCCAGAGAAAAACAGCTGTTAAAATACCTGTGTTCGCTAGCCTGCCACCAAAGGACTGAGGCAAACATGGTGACATATAAAAGAGAGATCTGCAGCTCAACTGTCATCAAATTGTACAATTATTACTTTAAATCAATATATTGAATAATTTAGTCAAATGTTCAAAAAGCCAAAAAATACACACAGACATACAGTGAAATCAACCTCCCATCTTGGTCCTTCTTCCATCCTTTTGCTCCTGCCTCAAAAACAAAACAAAGGCAAGGACCACCGTTAATAGTTTTTCATAAATACTTCCAGAGATTTCTAAATATATATTCAAGTTCTGTTTTTAAAATACAAATTCTATCCATTCTGTATACAGTATCCTTCACTTTGCTTTTTTTCCACTTAAAAACAAATCCTTAAAATCTTTCTATATTAGTATATGAAGAGCTTCCTCATTTTATTGTAAAGTTGTGTAACACCTATTCTACAGATACACTATAATTTATTTAACTACTATCCTACGGGTGGGTAGTTAAGTATTTAAGTTGCTTCCAGCCTTGTGCTATCACAAGCAGTACTGGAATGAATAACCTGGTATTTGGGAAACAGTAATGTGCTCCTACAATTCTTACTATAAAAATAATACACACACAGTCCTTACAGCTTAGGAAGCTCCTCTTTTAGTTTTTTTTCTTAAGTTAAACATTTTACTTAGAGGTAATTGCAGATTCACACACAGTTGTAAAAAATAATTCAAAGACATCCCTAACTAGGTTACAAAACTATAGTACGGTATCACAAGGAAGAAATTAACGTTGATGTCGTCTACTCATGTGATTCAGATTTCACCACTTTTATGTGTGTGTGCACTCACACCTGTGTGTGTATTTAGTTCTATGAAATTTTGTCACCTGTGTAAGCTTGTGCATCCACCACCAGAGTCAAGACGCAGAACAGTTCCCGCACCGCGAGGAGTTCTGGCCTTTTATAACCGCGCCCACCTCCCTCCCCTTCCCACTGCCTCTGCTGCGCCCCCACTCAGCCCCAACCTCTGGCAACCTGGCAACTTTTGGCAATCTGTTCTAGTTCTCTATAATTTTTTCATTTCAAATGTTATATAAGTAGAATCATATCATATCGTATATGATACCTTTTGGAACTGACTTTTTAAAATCAGCATAATCAGATACAAGTGTTGCTACCCCAGCTTTTTCCCCCCTTTCTATTTGCATGAAATATTTTTTCCATCCCTTTATTTTTAGTCTGTGTGTATCTTTCATTCTGAGGTGGGTCTCTTGTGGGTAGCATATATTTGGGTCTTGCTGTCATAGTTGTTGTTTTATCCTTTCAACTACCCTATGTCTTTTGATTGAATCACTTAAGCTGTTTGCATTTAAACTGATTATTGATAGGTATGTATTTATTCCATTTTTTTCTTTTAACTATGTTCCTCTGTTATTTTTTTTCTTAAAGAAGACCCTTTAACCTTTCTTGTAGTACTAGTTTGGTGATAGTGAACTCCTTTAGTTTTTCCTTCCTTGGAAGCTCTTTTTATTTTTTCTTCAAATTTAAATGATAGCTTTGCTGGGTAAAGTAGTTTTGGTTGTATGTCCTTGCTGTTTGTCACTTGGAATATTTCATGCCAATCCTTTCCAGCCTGAAATGTTTCTGTTGAGAAATCAGCTGACCGTCTTATGGGAGCTCTGTTATAGGTAACTAACTGTCATTCTCCTCCTGCTTTCAAGATTTTCTCTTTGTCTCTAACCTTTGCCATTTAATTATGAGTGCCTTGGTGTGGGCCTCTTTCAGTTCATCTTGTTTGGGACTCTCTGTGCTTGCTGGACTTGTGTGTCTTTTTCTTTCACCAGGTTAAGGACATTTTCAGTCATTCTTTCTTTAAATAGGTTCTTGATCCCTTGTTCTTTCTCTTCTCCTTCTGATACCCTTATGATACAGATGTTGTTATACTTTTTGTTGTTTCAAAGGTCCCCTACACAATCTTCAGTTCTTAAACAGTTCTTACACAGTTCTTAAATTTCTATTTTTCCCCCCTGATTGGGTGTTGTCTGCTACGTTGTCTTCCAAATTGCTAATTTGAAGCAGAGGCTTCACCCCACCTACTGTTTATGCCTTCTAGTATTCTTCATTTCAGATATTATGTTGTTCATTCCTGACTGGTTCTTTTTTAGGCTTTTTATATCCTTTTTTATACTTGCTATCTCTTTGCTGAAGTTCTCACTAACTTCCCTGAGCATCCTTATAACCATTTTTTTAAAACTCTATATCTGGTAAATTGCTTGCCTCCATTTCATTTAGCTCTTGTCCTAGAGATTTCTTCTGTTCTTTCATTTGGGCCATGGTTCTTCATCTCCCCATTTTGGCTGCCCCTTTGTGTTTGTCTTTATGTATTATGTAGATCTGCTATGACTTCTAGTCTTGGTAGGGTGGCCTTACGTAGTAAGTGTCTTGTGGACCCATTGGCACAGTATCCTAGATCACCTGTACTGGGCATTCTAGGAATGTGCCTTATGTGGGCCTTCCTGTTGTAATTGAGCCTTGATTTCTATTGGCCTGTTCATGCATGGGGTTAACCTTCAGACTGACTGGCTATAAGGATCTACTGTACCTCAGCATGTGAGCTGCTGTGCCGGTGCTGACCACAAAGAGCAGTTTTTGCCTCCTCAGGGTCTGGTGCCTGCAGAAATCTCCCATTGGATATGCTACTTGTGAAGCTCATTGGATCTGCTCTGGTGTTGTCTGAAGCTGGCCACTGGCTGTGTTGGTTCTGGGGCCTCTTAGGAGGGATGCTGGTGCAGACCAATGACAGATGCTGCCTGTGACTGGCCCTGAACAACCTGTTTGAGCTACAAAGCAATCCACAGTTTGTGGCTGCCTCTGCTTGGCTTGGGTGTGTATGGCAAGAACCAAGCTGTGCATCAAAGCCAGCTTTTTACCAGCACTGGGCCTGTGGACAGGTCAGAAAAAGCCCCAAGGCACCCTGAGATCCACTTCTGCCTGCTTCCGTCTGCTGGCTGCCTGTTAGGCTCAGCCACTGAAACAGCCTCTGGTGGTACTCAGGTTGCATGAGGTAGGTTCTCCGTGAGTTACCAGGTAGGGACAAGTGGTGTTCACCAGACTGATGCAGGTTCAAACTTGTGCCAGTGCTGGATCTGAGGCCACTGAGCAAATGTTCCAGAGTATACCAAGTCTAGCTGCCACCTGTACATCTTTGTGATGGGGTGGGGTCTCAGGGAGTCATCAGGGTAAGTCTAGCAGAGTTTATCAGGCTCAAACAGACCAAGATTTGGCTATGTGAAGGGAGCGCTCTGCATGTGAGGGGAAAATGGCCCCCATCCTAGAGCCCCAGAGCCATACAATGCAGTCTGTCCCAGATTCTGCCAGGAGTCCAATCTCAGCAGGGCAGGGTTGCCAGGAGTTGGGATGATGGAGCTAGGGGATCTCCTGTGAGGGGGAGATGCAGGTTAGGCTTGGGGGAAGGTAGAGGGAGTTGCCCTAGCCTCAAAGCTGCATGACTCAGCCACTGACACCCCCTGAGTCTGTTGAGACCTCTACACCCTGGCCCAGGCAGCTGACTCCTCGGCAGGGCACAAGCTCTGCAGGGTGGAACTATACGGAGTCCAGAGGATGGGGCTATTACATTCCCCTGTCTGATGCCATATGGAGGGAAGTGCTCCAACCCAAGAAAGATGGCATCTGTGGTGTGGCAGAGTGACTCAGCACAGGTATCCCGGCTGCTATCCTTTCAGTTCTCTCCCAGAGCCGCAAACACCAGTCTCTCCTCATGTGACTCTGCTCTGCTACTCCCTCCCTTCTCCAGAGACCAGGGAGAGTGGCTGTAAACAAGAGTTTATGGGAGGGCACCTGTGTCTCTCACAGACCCCCATTACTCCCTGGCAGACAGAATCCCCACTGATTTTCACAGCCAGACGTTATATGGGCACCTCTTCCCAGCTCTGTTTCTCTGGACTGGGGAGCCCGGCCTGGGGTTGAGACCCGATGCTTCTCTGGGGGAAGCGTGCAATATCCCTCTGGAATCTCAGCTGCCGCTGAAGCGAGCAGAGGCCCTTTTCACCTCTCTACCCATCTACCAGTCTCAATGTGGCTTCTTCCATAAACCTTTGGTTATAAGGCTTCTCTTCAGTTAGTCTTCAGTTGGTTACTCAGGTTGATTGTTCTGTATTTTAGTTGTAATACCATTTTGGTCTTGGGACAAGGTGAGTGCAATATCCAACTACTCCACCATCATCTTGGATCCCTAGGACTCTGTTTATTTGCAAAATGAAGAAAATGGAGATGGCCTCTCAGGTCCCTTCCAGCTCAAACTTTCTATAATGGGACATAATTAAAGAAGGCATTATCTATTGATTAGCCAATGAGGGCAGCATATATTACACTGTATGACTCAGCATGGTGAGGATCATCAGGATGTGTCTCTGAAGACTAGAAAGCCTAGGAGTGCAGGTGGCATAAGAGAATTACAGGGAGGTGGGTTCTGAGGATGCTTGGCTATTATCGTGAGTCTGGGGTGTTCTTTCGTTTGGCTAGTAAACTAATAACATCTTGAAAGTCCTGATTTCCTACAGCCCAGGTTTCCCATCCACTGCCAACACCCCTGAGTTCATTTCTTGCGGGCTCCAGGGCCCAGCCCTTCGCTACGGTTCCTGCACCCGCCACAGGGCAGCCTCTGGCGTGCACGTGGGCTGCAGCCCACTCCCGCAGACTGCAGACACTTCTGATTCCTGTAAGTAGCTTTGACAGAGCTCAGCAGTACTCCCGGGATGAAAGCTGTTTTCTTTTAAAAAACAGATGTTGACGACGATAAAGTCTGAAGAGAAGAGTGCAATGTAAGTAGATTTTTAAATCACTTATACTTAGAGGAATTCACAGGACATGTTTTAAAAAAATATAGCCCTCTACATGATTCCTATTACTAGTTCCATTGATGAAAAGGCTCAAGCACTTTTGGTTTAACATCCTTAATACAAAGGGGCACCTCAAAACACATTTCCAGATGAAAACCAATGTAGATTTTTTTCCTTTTCAATTAGATCTTACTTTCTGTCAGTGGGGCTCCCCTGTTACCTCTTTTTCCTTTAAAAAAATTTTTTTACAGCCATTGTGTTATACAGTATACACCTAAAATCTGGATATTGTTGTTAACCAGTGTTACCCCTATGAATTTAGTTTTCAAAAATCCACTGTGAAAAAAGAAAAAGAACAAATCCTTGTGCAGATGAGCCCACAATTAAAATATTAAAAATATTCATTAAACAAATAAAAATTCACTTTTATTTATGAGACAATAAAAAGGAGAAAAATAAAGATGATAAAAAATACTTTTTAAAAAGAGGAAACACTTTAATATGAATAACATTTTTAAAAGAACAAAAAATAATCAGCAAAAGCCTTCTCTCCCGCCTGACTCCAGCCCCTCAGTTTCCCTTGGCAAAGGCAACCTGTATTACTGTTTTTTGTGTGCCCTTCCAGAGGCATGTTACTAGCACACAAACACCCACCCACCTGTTATTTTTTCCTTTTTACATATTATACTCACACACCGATGTATCTACTGTTTTTTTCCCATTTAGCAATACATCCTGGAGGTCATTCCTTTTCATTACATAAGGACATTCTTTTTCAGCTGTATAGTATTTCATTGCAATTTATTTAGTAAGTCCCCTATGGACAGATATTTGGATTGTTTCGGATCTGTTGCTATTACAGAGGCCTTGTATAGGAATAATTTCTCACATATGGTCATATAGCCATAGGATAAATTCCTAGAAATGTAAGTTTAAGGTCAAAAGATACGGGCATTTGTAGTGTGGATGGATTAAATTGTCATTGTAAAATTGCCTACAATCCCTTTTCCAGTATTAGTCATGTTAACATTTTAATTTATAATTTTCCAGAGTCACTTCCTGACCAAGCATTTACTGAGCCCCTAGGGGTTGAGTTTTGTTAGCATTGGTCATACAACACTGAACAAAGCTAACTTAGGAAGCACAGGGGGCGGTGTAAGGTGGGTCCACACAGCAACTGATATGGATTGCTTCACGGCACTTGGGTTGAAAAGAACCATTCCTCCAACCCCATCAAATCTGGCTCTCAGCTCCACCCATGCCAAGGTCTGCACTAAATTCAATGTTAGTTGTTGGGGTCATTTCCTTTCCCATGGATTGTACCAAAATCTTGGGGTTTTTGTGGCCAGAAAATCAGAGGCAGCTCTCATATGCTCAGGCCACCGTCACAGTCCCCGCGGTTATCCTGCGCTGCCTGTTAATAGCTCTCCACTGTTCCCACCAACCCTGCGTGGGTTCTCACCAGCCCAGGTCGCTTCAGGGTTGGAGGCACCGGGGTTTCAACCTCAGCGGAAATCCTCGCTCCCACTGCATTCCGCCCCTTGGAGTTTACTTAGTCTCCTGGAACCAATCCTTCTGACTTGTTTCTTTCAATATCATTTTTATTTTTTTCAATTGCAGTTGACACTCAATATTATATTAGTTTCAGGTGTACAGAACAGTGGTTAGACATTTATATAACTTACGACGTTGATCCCCTTAGTACCCACCTGGCACCATCCACAGTTATTACAATATTATTGACTGTATTCCTGATGCTGTGCTGTATGTCCCCATGAGTATTTTGTAACCATCAATTTTTACTTATCAATTCTTTACCTTTTTTACCCAGCTCCCAACCTGGCAACCATCAGTTTGTTCTCTGTATTTATGAGTCTGTTTCTGTTTTTTGCTTGTTCATTTATTTTGTTTTTTAGAAATCCAAAACACTGACTGAAAAAGATATATGCATCCTTATGTTCATTGCAGCATTATTTACAATAGCCATGATATGGAAGCCACCTAAATGTCCATCAGTAGATGACTGGATAAAGAAGATGTAATACACACACATGCAATGGAATATTACTTGGCCATAAAAAAGAATGAGATGTTACCATTTGTGACAACATGGATGGACCTAGAGGGTATTATGCTCAGTGAAATAGTCAGTGAGACAACAAATACCATATGATTTCACTTATTTGTAGAACCCTTTGCCTTATTTTTAAAACACCAGTTTCTATCACTTCTTTCCTTTGCCTGATGCTAGCTGCCTCCTCAGAAGCACACCAATACCTAGATGGGACTCTCTTGAAAGAGCCTAGCCACTGGACCACAAAGGTTAAGCTTTGAGAACTAGTAGGAGGGGAATCACATTTTCCTTCCTGGGGTTTCTTTATCCATGGGAGTAATGCAAACATTCATATGTAAATGAATCATTGCACTGCATAAATAAATAAATTACAATGTAATTGCAAGCAGTGCGGAGCCCTACGTTGCTCCACTGCTGTATTCCCTGCACCTGGAATAGAGTTGGACGCATGGCTGGTGCTGTGTAGATAGTTGTTGACAGAAAGAATGAAATATTAGAAAGGAAAGAATTGGGAGAATGCCTGAGAGAGAACACGAGCCTGAAGTGACCACTTCGGCCTCAGTGTCAGAGACTGTTTCCCTGAGGAGATGACATTGCCGCCGATCCTTGAGGACCAGAAGAGATCAGCTCTGTGAACTGTATAGAGAGAGCCGCCCAGACAGCTCGGAGTGTGGGGTCCCCCGGAGGTGGAAGAGAGTCTGTGAAGTGAGCACAGAAAGCAGCTTTGGGCAGAGGCGGCACAGGGAGGTGCCACAGGAAGCCAGAGGATGGCTATGGGGCCCCTTGCAGGGTCTGAAGGACTGTAGAATTCACGCAAATCGTAGTGCAAAAACTTCAAAGGGTTTTAGGCAAGGGAATAAAATGATCTTTCAGAATCTTTTTACATTTTGAACGGGTCTCCCTGGCAGCTGTGGAAGAGTGATTGGAGCCAAGGACAGGTGACGAGGAGGAACCCTTGAGAGGTATGGCCGTCTTCACGGCGAGAAGAGATGAGCAGAGTAAGGAGGATGGCAAGTGGGGCAGACTTAAGGTATACAGAGGTGGACTTAGAGAAGACTTGATGATGGATCCAACGTGCAAGTCAGGAGAAAGAGAAACATTTTAAGAGATCTCCCAGGTTTTTACTAGGGGATTATTGTGGACTGAGAATAGTGTGAGGTGAAGAGGACACCAAGTGAGCGATGGCTGAGGGCAGCTGGGTGGAGCCCGAGTGAGTGTGCACCCGGCGTAGTGTTAAGAGTTGAGGTAAGTCTCGAACTGCGTGGATTCTAGTCCTCTCTCTGCCAGCTCAGCTAGATGTGTGGGCAAGCGCCTTCACCGCCTCATCTGGAAGGGAATAATAATAGTCCTTTCCTAAATTTTTAAAGAGGATTAATGAACATTGTCTAAATAAAATGCTTATAACAGTGTTTTACATAGTAAAGTGCTTAATAAACTTTAACTATTTTATATTATCTACTTCTACATTGGCATTTAACATGGATGGCCAATATTTCATTTTATGAATAAATCATTTATTCAGATCCCTAGTTGGATTGTTCCCAGTACTACAGCTTAGTAATAATAGCACAGTGGTTCAGAGCACAGACTCAGGAGCTAAGCTGCCTGGGTCCTAATCCTGGTCCCAGCATTTGCTACATATATAACCTTGGCAAGTTAGCCAAGCTCTCTGTGTCTGTTTCCTCATCTCTTAAGTGAGAATAACAGTAGCACCTGCGTCAGAAGAGAATCTGTAAGAATCAAGTGAGTGATAGGTCTAGCTCACTTAGAACACATTAAATGCCGCATTTATCCTTATATGCCAGCTACTCTTTTAAGCACTTTAAGTGTATTTTCTTATTTAATATTTATAATATCCCTATGAAATAGGAACTATTATTACCCCAGCATTACAGACCAGAAAAGGGAGGTACAGACCCAATTTGAACCCAGATGCCAGAGCCCCCAGTTCTGACAGCTAGTATCTGAGCCACATTGTTTTATAGATGTATGTCTTTGCTCATCCATATAACTTTCTCTAGGATAAATTCTAAGAAATTGAATTTTATGATGCAAAAGTTCTTTTTAAGGCCTTTGATACATATTAACAAATTATTTTTCAGAGAGTTTGTAACAATTTACAATGTCCTGAAAGTTATGATAGCCACATTTTCTTGGTGGATGACTCTCTATCATTAAGTAATTCTTATCAATACAGATAAGCTGCCCTGGCTGGTGTAGCTCAGTGGATTGAGTGCCAGCCTGTGAACCAAAGGGTTGCTGGTTTGATTCCCAGTCAGGGTGCGTGCCTGGGCTGCAGGCCAGGTCCCCAGTGGAGGACGTGTGAGAGGCAACCACACATTGATGTTTCTCTCCCTCTCTTTCTCCCTCCCTTCCCCTCTCTCTGAAAAGAAAGAAATAAAATCTTTAAAAACAATACGGATAAGCCAGTTTTGTTTTTGTTAGTATTTGTATAGTGTGTGTGTGTATATATATATGTAATTTTTTTACATTTTTATTTCTTAATTTTAATCTTTCTGTGTCTTTATTTTAGGCATGTCTTTTGTAAACCTTGCATATCTAGTTTTCGGCTTTTTATCCATTCTAATAGGAAGGCTTTATTTATATTAACTATGATTACTTATATAGTGGCACTTTTCCCTGGCACATTATTTTGCAGTTTTTATTACTATACTTCTTTCTTTTCTTCTTGCCTTCCCCATCTTTTTACTCCTCTAATGGACTGATTGAGTTTTCCATATTACATCCTGAGTTTCCTCAATTAGTTGGAAATTATATGAGCATATGTTCTATTTTTCAGCAGTTGCTCTTAAATTTTTAATATGCTTATTTGTTTAACTCAACAAATTTTATCTTCCAAGCAAGATTAGGATCTTAAAATACATCAGTTTCAAATTATCTCTCCTCCCTTCATTTATGATAAAATTACCAATATATTTATTAAAAAAATATCTGCTTCTCCAGATTCTTTCAAAAGTATTCGGTCAGGATTTCTGGTTATGACCTAATGAAGAGATTGGCAAACTCTCCTCCCAAAAACAACAATGAAGCCAGACAAAATGGACCAAAATAATAATTTCAGTTCTCCGAAAGCAATCAAAGACCTAACAACAATCTGGGAAGTTTTTATGCTTGCAAACAGCTGGAACTAAGACGAAGACCGTGACTCTCTGCGGCTTTCCAGCTTGCGGCTGCTCCGCTCCTGCAGCCTGAAGCTCGAAGCCCAGCTGAGGTGATGTCTGTAGAGCAGGCTAGGCCTGTAATACTGGCAGCTTCTCTGCTCTGGTTGAAGGTCGTTCACTGGACTTGGAGCTGTGGGCAAAGTCAAGCCCAGTGACACTGTTGGTGGAAGTGACTCCCTCAGCCGCCTGAGGCTGCAGGCCTGGGGCAAGCATATTCCTGGCTGAGGCCGTGTGTGAACACAGCAGAGACCGAAAAGGCTGCAGCGTCACACTGGCAGGTCTCCTCAGCCCTCCCCGGTCTGGGACAGTTCCTTGGTCTTTCTTTTCATGGCCTTGACATTTTAGAAGAGTGCTATCCAGCAATTTGTAGAATACCCCTCAATTTGGGATCAGACAAGGAATAATTATTATAAATCTGTTAAGGAATTTATAAGAAAGGATGGACATAATGAGTAAAAAAATATGTGGCGGTATTTCAGAAAAGAATGGTCTCTAATATAGAACCCAATGAAAATTCTAGAACTGAAAAATAATCTGAAACCATTTCACAGAAGGAGATTAAAAGATGAGACAGTGGGCATTATAGGATGAAGGACCCATAGACTTGGAGATGGGACAATATAAATTAATCAAACTGAAGCAGAGTGAAAAAATATATTTAAAAATAAGCAAACCATTAGTGACATATGGAATCATATCAAATAGTCTCACATATATGTAATTGGAGTCATAGAAAAGAGAATGTGTCAAAAATTTTTTAAAAAACGGTGGCCAAATAATTCTCAAGTTTGATAGACACAAAAAAATTAACAAATCTCATATAAGATAAATATACATACCTAGACATGTCATGGTCAGATTGCTCAAAAAGATAAACAGAAAATGTTAAGAGAAGCCGAGCAATAAGGAAGATTGCATCCAAGGCAACATGAAAACGAATTATGATTTTTAATTAGAAACAATGTAAGCCAGAAGACAATGAAACAACATCTTTAAGGTGCTGAAAGAAGAAACCTTTAACCTTGAACTATAGAGCCAGTGAAATGACACATAATTCAAATATTAAGGTGAAATAAAGATATTTTCAGACCAGCAAAAATTGAGAGAATTTATAGCCAGCAGATCCTTACAGCAAGAAGTGCTAAAGGAAGTACTTCTAACTGAAGGGAAGCAATACCAGATAGAAACACAAAGGAACAGGAAGAAATAGAAAGTTCCAGAAGTGGCAAGCATGTGGGTAAATAAAATGACTGTTTTTTTCTTTCCTTAATTTCTTGAGAGTTCAATTGACAGTTTAAAGCAAAACAAATAATAATATGCCATGGGGTTCATAAGATGTGTAAAAGTAAAATATAACCACAATAGTATGAAGTATGGAAGGAGCTACTTGGAAGCTTCCTGTACAATTTTTCACTACATATGAAGTAGTCTAATGTTAATAAACTGTAGTCTGTCAAAAGTAAAAGTTGTACATTGCAATCCCTAGAGTAAAAACTGAAAATAAAGCAAAAAGGTATAAGTAAAAGTCCAGTGGAAATAAAATGCAATACTAAAAAAATGACTCCCAAAAAAGTCAGGGAAAGAGGGGAAAATGAACAAAAACAGGAGGACAAATAGAAAACAAATAGCAAAGTGGTAGACATGTCTAATACAATTATTTATCAATAATCGCAGAAATACAGATAGGCTAAGCATCTCTATTAAAACCCGAGTGCCTTGGGTATATTATATATGAGTATCTGGTTCTCATAACATTCTAGGTCTTTTGGTTTTCTAACTCCCTTTTAACTTTCTTTTTCCATTCTCCGCTTCCTATGGATTTCATTTTCCTACTTTTGAGATAGGCTGGGTATGAATTACATTTAAAACAGAAAATCCATGTGTTTGGAAAGCAACATTTTTCAGCAGTTTGGTCTACCATATTGACAACTTTATTTAAAAAATTTAAATAATTAATCCATCCTGAATTTATTTTGTTTTAAGCTAACAGGTAAGTTTTTAACTTTATTTTACAAATTATTAAGCTACTACCCTTATTTGTTAAATAATCTAGCCTTCCTCTGCTGATTTGGAAAGCTATCTTGATCACAATCTAAATTATCTTGCAAATTTGGGTACCTTTCTGCATTTCTGTTCTGTTACCATGGTTGTCTGTTTCTGTACAAGGAAATTCAGTAGTATAGTGTTACAATTATTCCAGCTTTGCATTATTTCGGTTTTAGTGTCTTTGTGGTTAGGGAAGGCTCCTATAATCACCATTATTTTAAAATATTTTATTTATTCTATTTACATGAACTATAATACTTTTTTCAAGTTTAAACATTTTGTTTTTTCATTTGGGATGATGTTAAAGATGTAATATAATTTGGGGTAAGTATTGCTATTGAACTGATACTAGATTTTCCCACACAGAAATATGATGTTTTTCCTTTATTTAAGACATTAAAATCTCTCAGTAAAATTATGCTATTTTCTTTGCATAGATTCTGTACATTTTATCATAAGGGTATTCTTTCTCCCATATTTAGTAACTTGTTTTGCTATAGTGAAAGATTTTTTTATCATACATATTTATGTACATTTATAGTTTCTCTTGTCTGGACCTCATGTTTAATGAAATAAATTATCAAAAGAAAGTTTTTTCTTTTATTTTCTTTAATATATTTTATTGATTATGCTATTACAGTTGTCCCATTTCCCCCTTCATTCCCCTCCACCCTGCACACACCCTCCCACCCACATTCCCCGCTTTTGTTCATGTCCATGTGTCATAAGTTCTTTAGCTTCTACATTTCCCACACTATTCTTGCCCTCCCCCTGTCTATTTTCTACTCACTGTCCGTGCTACTTGTTCTCTGTACCTTGTCCCCCTCTCCTCCTCCCACTCCCCTATTGCTAACCCTCCATGTGATCTCCATTTCTGTGTTTCTGCTCCTGTTGTAGTGGTTTGCTTAGTTGGCTTTTGTTTTAGGTATGGTTGTTAATACCTGTGAGTTTACTGTCTTTTTACTGTTCATATTTTTTATCTTCTTTTTCTTAGATAAGTCCCTTTAACATTTCATATAATAAGGGCTTGGTGATGATGAACTCCTTTAACTTGACCTTGTCTGAGAAGCACTTTATCTGCCCTTCCATTCTAAATGACAGCTTCACTGGATAGAGCAATCTTGGATGGAGGTCCTTGACTTTCATGACTTGGAATACTTCTTTCCAGCCCCTTCTTGCCTGGAAGGTCTCTTTTGAGAAATCAGCTGACAGTCTGATGGGAACTCCTTTGTAGGTGACTCTGCCTTTATCCCTTGCTGCTTCTAGAATTCTCTCCTTCATTTTAATCTTGGCTAATGTAATGATGATGTGCCTTGGTGTGTTCCTCCTTGGGTCCAACTTCTTTGGGGCTCTCTGAGCTTCCTGGAAGTCTATTTCCTTTGCCAGATTGGGGAAGTTCTCCTTTATTATTTGTCAAATAAGTTTTCCACTTGTTGCTCTTCCTCTTCCCCTTCTGGTACCCCTATAATTCAGATGTTGGGATGTTTAAAGATGTCCTGGAGGTTCCTAAGCCTCTCCTCATTTTTTTTGAGTTCTTGTTTCTTCCTTCTTTTCTGTTTGGTTGTTTCTTTCTTCCTTCTGGTCCACTCCAGTGATTTGAGTCCCAGTTTTCCTCCCATCTCTATTCGTTCCCTGTGCGTTTTTCTTCATTTCATCTATTGTAGCCTTCATTTGTCCATCTAATTTGTGAGCAAAATCAACCAATTCTGTGAGCATCCTGATCACCAGGGCTTTGAACTGTGCATCTGATAGGTTGGCTATCTCTTCATTGCTTAGATAAATTGGCTCTGGTGCTTTGATTTGTTCTCTGGTTTGAGCCATTTTTTTCCTTTTTTTTGTTTGTTTTTTGCCTAGTCATGGCTGTTACGTAGTGAGGGGTGGAGCCTTAGGTGTTCCCCAGGGTGGGGCAGCCCAGTCGCTGGGTAGTGACGCTGTATGTGGGGGTGGGGTCCGAGAGGAAACAATGGTGCTTGCTATGCTCACTCTCAGATTCCAGTCCCTTCCACTGCTTCCCCTTTGCCTGGATTATCTGCGCGCGAATGTGGGACCACCTGGTCAGCCATCCGCCTTGCGAGGCCTCACTGGGTCTGCACAGTTGCTACCCCATGCCCAGGGTCTGCTAGCTGCCGCCTGTGCGCCTGGGATCTGCCAGCCGCTGCTGCCTGCATGCCTGGTCCACACCTCCACTTTTTCCTGCCGCAACTCTGCCCCTCTTACCAGTCTGGATGAATGGTTGTTGAACTTCCGAACAGTTGAATTTTCTATGAGTTCTGGTTGTTTTCTTGTTTCTAAATCTTTGTTGTCCTTAATTTTGGTTGTGAGAGGAGGCATAGTGTGTCTACCTATGCCTCCATCTTGGCCGGAAGTGGAAAAAGAAAGTTTTTTCTTTTAAAAAGCTCATGAAAGTGGTGTTATAATCAATTTTTTTCTTTCTTTTCTTTTTAGTTAACTAGTTTTATTGAGGTGTAACATGCATAAAGTGTGTGTACTAATCTTAAGTGTTTATCTGATGAATTTTTACATAATTATACATACACCAAGGTCAAGATATAGCATCTTTCCAGTACCTAAATGATTCCCTTGTGTTTCTTCTCCAACTACACCAAGCCCCAAGGTAACTATTATTCATATTTCTATTATCAGGAAGTAGTTTAGTCTGCTTATGAATTCAATATAAATCCAATCACACAGAGTGCACTTCAGTGCCCTGATTCTACCACTCAACATGGTATTTTGAGATTCACCCACTTTGTTGTTCCTATCAGTGCTTTGGATATTTTTATTGCTTCATAATATCCCATTGTACATGTATGTCCATATGTGTGTATGCATATATCTGCGTGTGCCCACATACATGCAAATATTCATATACACACCTTCATCAAGTTATCCATTCTCGTTGACAGGTCTTTGTGTTGTTTCTAGGTTTTGGCTACTATGAATAAAACTAGTTCATTATGAATGCTCTAGTACATATCTTTTTGTGAACATTGTATACTACTCTGTGGTTCCAGAATAAGCACATGTTTAATAGGCACAAATAATATTCAAAAGTGGTTACACCATTTTACATTCCCACCATTAGTGTTTGAGAAGTGCAGTTGCTTCAAATTCTGACTAACATTTGGTATTGTAAGTCTTTTTAATTTTAGTCAGTCTGAGTATGTGGAATGGCATTTCATTATGGTTTTACTTTGCATTTACTTGATAAGTAATAGTGTTCAACACTTTTTCTTATGCTTATTGGCCATTTCAATATTCTCTTTTTTTAAGTGCCAGTTCAATATTTTTACACATTTTTAAATTGGGTGGTTTGACTTTTCTTACTGATTTGTAAGAGTTTTTCATGTATTCCAGATATGAGTACTTTGTCCTGTCTGTTCAAAGATATTTGCCTGGGGCTTGACTTCTTATTCTCTTAATAATTTCCATTGATGAACAAAAATCTTCAATTTTACTCAAGTTCAGTTGATCAACTAATTTTCATTTAGGGCTACTATCTTCTTACATTCTGTTTAAGAAATATCATCTTACCCCAAGGTCATGAACATATTCTTCTATGTTTGTTTCTAGAAACCTTATTGTTTATTGTTTCTAGAAACCTGTAATATTTACATCTATGTTCTGTCTCAAATTAATTTCTGTGCCATGTGTGAGGTAGGGGCTCACTCTTAATTTTTTCCCCTATTATGGATATCTAAATTTCAGCACAAGGTGTTGAAAAGCTCATTCTTACCTCCACTGAACTGCATTGATGCTTTCCTTGTGAATCAGGTGAGCACATAAGTAGGTGTATTTCCGCACTTCATTTTGGAACATTGGTTTATTTATCTTCATTGTCACTAATTGTGGTGGGGGCTCCACCTGCAGAGCCCTGCCCATCTGCCACAGATGAGAATAAGACTACCAAGACATGATCTGCTTGGGGAGGAGAGGTGGCTGATTGCTCAAAGGAGAAGGGCCAAGAGCCCCTTCCTCAATGGCTTTTATTAGGTTCATTTTATACAGGAATACAGGTAAAGCTCATCAATCATTGCCAGGAGGCAGGGATCAAACAACAGATAACATGAAAAGAACTCTGAGGACTTAATCTGAGTCAGGATCTGTCAGCTAAGGGATTACAAAACTTTGAGAGACAAACTCATTTCCTGCTTGGACTTTTATCATTTAAATGAGAGCATTCTTAGCAAAGCAGGTTTCACAGGACTTTAGGAATTCTTTCTTATGCCTGATCACCTAGGGAGCCCGCCTATACAGCACAGAACTGCACTACCCTCTGTCAATGTTTCAGGCTTAAGTGGAACAGAGGCAGGAAGCCAAGAGATAAGAAAACTGCTCCCAGATGGATTGAGGACTCAGGCTATGTCAGGATATTCAGGGGGCAAGGGTCCATCACCCCCTTTTGCTGTGGCCCCCCGAGTCCTTCTTTGAGGGCCTTTCACATGATTGTGCCTGTCTTAGGCGGCCCCTCCCTTGAGGGAATCTTACCTGTCATTGGCTAACTGACCAAGCATTGGGGGCCAGATATAGATGAAGCAGAAGCGGGACTCCTGCCAGGGAGATAAGCTTTGTTTCCTTAGTGGTTTACAGTCTGAAGGTCAGTCACTCAGCCTTAGCCATGGTGGGGTTACAACTCCCGAAGCTAGGCAGGGTGTTTCCCAAGAACTAATACCACTGTCTTAGTTACTATGCTCTCCATTTTGCAAGATCATCTTAGTTATTCTGGGTCTCTTGCATTTCCTTGTAAGATTTAGAGTCAACTTGTTGAGTTCAAGAACTATAAACTTTTTGGGATTTTGATTATGATTTTTTAAAAGTTTTTATTGATTATGCTATTACAGTTTTCCCAATTTTTACTCCCTTTATCCCCTCTCCATCCTGCCCCCCCAACCCTTCAGCATTCCCCCCACCTTAGTTCAAGTCCATGGGTTGTACATATAAGTTCTTTGAGTCCTCTGTTTCCTATACCATTTTTTTTATCTCTCATCATCTATTTTATGCTTCTTTTTCCCTGTGCCTTCCCCCCCATTCCTTCCTTCCCACTCCCCACTGAAATCCCTCCATGTGATATCTATTCTTCTGATTCTGTTCTTGTTCCAGTTGTCTGCTTAGTTTTTGTTGTTTTTCTTTTCTTTTAGTTTTATTTGTTGATAGTTGTGAGTTTGTTGTCATTTTACTGTTTATATTTTTGACCTTTTTTTTCTTAGATAAATCCCTTTAACGTTTCATTTAATAATGGCTTGGTGATGATGAACTCCTTTAACTTGACCTTATCTGGGAAGCACTTTAACTGCCTTTCCATTCTAAATGAAAGCTTTGCTGGATATAGTATCCTTGGATATAGGTCCTTGCCTTTCATGACTTCAAATACTTGTTTCCAGCCCCTTCTTGCCTGCAAGGTTTATTTTGAGAAATCAGCTGATAGCCTTATGGGCACTCCTTTGTAGGTAACTCTCTCCTTTCCCCTTGCTTCTTTTAGGATTTTCTCTATATGTTTAATCTTGGGTAACTTAATGATGATGTGCCTTGGTGTGTTCCTCTTTGGGTCCCACTTCTTTGGGAATTTCTGGGCTTCCTGTACTTCCTGGAAGTCTATTCCTTCACCAGACTGGGGAACTTTTCCTTCATTATTTGTTCAAATAAGTTTTCAATTTCTTGCTGTTGTTCTTCTCCCTCCGACACCTCTATAATTCAGATATTGGAGCATTTCAGGTTGTCCCAGAGGTTTGTAAGTCTCTCTTGACTTTTTTGAATTCTTGTTTCTTCATTGGTTGGATGTTTATTTTCCCTCAAATTGTTGCTTTGAGTCCTGGTTTCCTTCCTGTCACTGTTGGTTCCCTGAATATTTTGCTTTATTTCATTTTGGGTATCTTTTATTTGTTTTTTCATTTTTCAACCAAGCTCAGTCAGTTCTGTGAGCATTTTGATTACCAGGGCTTTAAATTCTCCATCAGATAGGTTGGCTATGTGCTTATCATTTAGTTCTCTTTCTGAGGTTATGCTCTGTTCTTTCATTTGGGCCACATTTCTTTGTCTTGGCATAGCTGGTAAGTTGTAAGGGGCTTTAGGTATTCACCCAGCAGGGCAATCCTCTTTGCTGCGCTGAAGCGCTGCCTCTGGGGGAGGTGCCAGAGAGAGAACAATGCAGCTACCCTGTTTGTCCCTAGCGCATTTTCTGTGGGACTCTTGCGTGAAACTGGGAGTTTCTCCCAATGTAGCAACTGCCAAATCAACTCTGAGTTTGTTTCCCCTTAAGTCAGTCCCGCCCATACAGCCAGAGCAGCCTATCACCTTGCAGCAGCCAGCCCTGTCCCCAAGGTCTGCTGGGGTTTTTCTCCATCAGCCACCCATGTGATCTGCTGCCTTACCTGTCCGGTTGTTCTGATTGATTTTTTCTGTAATTCCTTGGTTGTCGGAGTTCCATGCAGTTTGATTTTCTGGTGCTTCTGGTGGTTTATTGATTTTAGATTGGTTGTTATCCTCTTTTTGGTTATGCGAGGAAGTAAAGGGTTTCTACCTATGCCTCCATCTTGGCCAGAACTCTTGATTTTGTTTTACTTATATATTATTAAGGGAAAATTAATGCATTAACAATATTGCATCATTCGATCCAATAGCATATATGTGTCATTTATTTAGCTCACTTAAAATTTCTCCTAGCAATTTATTATGTTTTCAGTTTGTAAGTCTTACGCATATTTTGTTAAATTTATCACTAAATATTTCATATTTTTAATGCTATAGTGTTTTAAATTTTTTATTTTCCATTTTGTGTCTCTTTTATAGAAATACAATTTTAGACTTCTGGTGAAGATGACAGCATAAGCAGATATGGCTTGCCTCTTTGCACAACCACATAAAAATTCCAAGTAAACAATAGAACAACCATCACCCAGAACCATCAGAAATTGAGTTGAATGGAAGCCTGACAACTGCGGAATTAAAGAACCCACGTCCGTCCAGACTGGTGGGAGGGGCGGATGCAGAGTGGGCTGGTCCCTCACCCACATGGATAAAAATTCCGAAGAGATATAAAAATTGGCATCGAGGAGCCCCAGCCCCTCACCAGGCCCCCCAGCCCAGGGTTCCAGTGCCAGGAAGATAAGTCCCCACAACTTCTTGTTGAAAAAACCAGCATGGATTGAGTCAGTGGGAAAAACTTCTGGAGCTTCAAGCAATTCCTCTTAAAGAACCTACTCATGGACTCACCTACTCAGACTCACTCTCTCTGAGCTCCAGCACCGGAGTAGCAGCTTGGAAGGCACCAGTGGCATTCAGGGAGGAACTGAAGAGTCTGGCATCAAGACAAGCAGAGGCCATTGTCTCTTTTCTAACCCCCCCCCCACCACAGACCTGGCAAGCTGGTGCCATATCTGAGACTCCATCAACCCAGCTAACACTGTTTGACCTGCCTCGGAGACCCCCAGAGACTCTGCCCCACCCAACTTATGGGCCCACCCAAGCTGATTTTCCATATGAATGTCAATGTCTGTTCTTGGCTCATACTGCACAACTTCCTAAATCCTCTCAAATAAGCAACAGCTGGCCTCAGTAAGCCCCAGACCTGGCACTAGCAATAGCCAGCCTAGATTCACAGCTTGGCTTTGCTTGGGAATCTCCAAGCCCAGCATAAGTAGCAGCCATCTCAGATTGCTTTATAGCTCAGTCAGGGTGTCTGTGGGCAAAATACAGATGGGGACTGACCTTGTCCTGTACTATCCATGACACCCCAGGGCCAGCGCACCCAGTGGACAGCAATAGACCCCATCAGAGCACCACCACCCTGCCCCTGCACAGCTGATCCTTCATGGAGGGTGGAGGGTGGTGGTAAATAGTCACAGCCAATCCTTGTAGCTTACTGGCCTGGGTAAACCTCTCCCATTGATCTGCCAATAGCAACCAAAACTCAACTACAAGAGGAGGATATACTCAGCCCACATGGAAGGCATACCTCAAGTACCCAGCTTGGGTGGTAGGAGAGGCTGTGCCACTGAATGCTACAGGACATCTATTATATTAGGGCACACTACTGAGTCACAGAGTCAAAGCAGCTCTACCTAATACACAGAAACAAACACAGGGAGGCTGCCAAAATGAGGAGACAAAGAAACATGTCCCAAATGAAAGAACAGATCAAGACTCCAGAAGAAGAACTAAAGGAAATGGTGATAGTCAATCTCTCAAATGCAGAGTTAAAACACTAGTTTGCTCACTTAGTGAGGACCTCAGTAGAATAAAAAAGATCCAGTCAAAAAAGGGTACACTAATTAAAACAAAGATAAATTTACAGGGAAACAATGGCAGAGTGGATGAAGCTTAGAATCAAATCAATGATTTGGAACATAAGAGTCCAAAAAAAAAAAAAAACCCCAACCAATCAGAACAACAAGAAGAAAAAAGAATCCAAAAACATGAGGATAGTGTAAGCAGTCTCCGGGACAACTTCAAGAGGTCCAATATCACATCATTAGGGGTGCCAGAAGAGAAGAGAAAGATCAAGAAATTGGAACTGTATTTGAAAAAAAAATAAAACTTCCCTAATTTGGTGAAGGAAGTAGACACCCAAGTCCAGAAAGCACAGAGAATCCCAAACTAGATGGTTGCAAAGAGGCCCACTCCAAGACACATCATAATTAAAATGCCAAAGTTTAAAGACAAAGAGAGAACCTTAAAAGCAGCAAGAGAAAAGGAGACAGTTACCTAGAGGAGAGTCCCTATAAGACCATCAGCTGACTTCTCAAAAGAAACTTTGCAGGCAAGAAATATTCAAAGTCATGAAAAACAGAGACCTACAGTGAAGATTGCTCCACCCAGCAAAGCTATCATTTAGAATTGAAGGACAGATAAAGAACTTCCCAGACAAGAAAAAACTAAAGGAGTTCATCATCACCAAACCATTATTATGTGAAATGTTAAAAGCACTTATTTAAGAAGAAGAAGATCAAAACTGTGAATAATAAAATGGCAACAATACATATCTATCAACAATTGAATCTGAAAAAACAAACTAAGCAAGTAAGAACAGGGAATCATGGATACAGAGAGTGTTTTGATGGTTGTCAGATGGGAGGGGGGAATGGGGGAATGGGTGAAGAGATGAGAGGATTAAGAAGTACAAATAGGTAGTTACAGAACAGCCATTGTGATGTAAAGTACAGTATAGGAAATGGAGTAGCCAAAGAACTTACATGCATGACCCATGAACATGAACAATGGTAAGGGGATGGTCTGAGGGAGTGAAGGGTTCTGGGTGGAGAGGGGCAAAAGGGGAATATCAGGACAACTGTAATAGCATAATCAATAAAATATAATTTAAAAAAGAAATACAATTTTATAGATTGACTTTTTATTTTTTATTAATTGACTTATTCTAATACTTTGTTATAGTTTTTTTTGGAATTTCTACATATATAATCATGGCAGCTACAAATAAAGAGTTTTACTTCTTCCTTTTTATGGCCTTTTATTTATTTTTCCTTTTGAAAGTTCTTCCAAATAATCTCTCTGTGGACTGATGGTCCTAATTCAAGTCATATGTAAACTGAGGCCTAAAAAGTATCAGAACAAGAAGGGTTTAGTAGGAAAGAATATTGGATAATTTAATTGAAGCAATGATGTAAATATGATTTCTCACTGAATGCCCCTGTTGATATTAAATGTTTACATGAAGAAAAATGTACACAACACCCATCATAATAAATATGCACACCAGCAACCACATGGTGAATCACCTTCTTAGAAAATGTAAGAAAATTTTGCCTGAAGAAAATTTGTGTTAAATCACCATAAAATGCTCAAGAACTTGAATGCAGCCCTGGCTGGTGTGGCTCAGTGGATTGAGTGTTGGCCTGCAAACTGAAAGGTCATTGGTCCCATTCCCAGTCTGGACATGTGCCTGGGTTGCACGAGCCAGGTCCCCAGCTGGGGATGTGAAGGAGGCAACACATTGGTGTTTCTCTCCCCTTCTTTCTCCCTCCCTTCCCCTCTCTCCAAAAACAAATAAATAAAATATTTTTAAAAAAGAACTCAAATGCAAAGTTTCTCAAAACAAAGTTTGCTTATGTCATGTCAAACTTTGCCTCTTGACATTTTGGGACTTTTGGAAAGGAATTTTCTCTGTTTTTATCCACCTAGGCACAGGCAAGATAAGGGCAAGGTTTCTGTCTTCTGTTCCTGCTCTGCACTTTGCCAGTGCAGTATTTGTTGATGCTCCTTGGATGAGTGAATGCATGAATAAATGAAAGGAGGGAATGAGTGGAATTATGGATGAAAGAAAGCCCCAGTGTTCACTTACCTTTGATATTCCACCCTGTTGGACTTTTAATCTCTTTGCTATTTTCTGTTTGATGCATAAACAATCTGGTTTCCCATTTATAGCGTGGTCCCAGTAAAGGAATGTTTTCATTCATGGTAGACTGTTTTCAGAAATGCCCAGCATAGTATCTCTCCCCATACCACTTTAATCCCACTTTTCCAGGTTGCCATTAGTAACAGTCAAACAGAAGTGGATATTGGGTGGACTGAATTTGACATTTTTTTAAAGATGAATTTGGTTGCATCAATCCGTATGTGTGCGTGTTGTATATAGTCACAGTCCTGGAAGAAATGCCTAATCTGTGTACAGCATCGATGAGCTTTGATCCACCATCAGCTGTGGCAGGGGAGTGAAAGTGGTCCCTCCCCTTATTGCCCCTCCATCTGACTCTCTGTCCACACTCATCATTCCTGCCAGTGTCTGCCAGCCCTCCACTTCTCACATGAATTTACTCATTTGCCTGTGTACATCTAATCTGCATAAACTCCTTGATGCTGGACTCTAAGATAGCCAGTATAAAGTAGGCCCCCAGAATAATATTTGCTAGATGCACTAAATAAAAGAAGAAATGAGGATGGAGTAGACATCAAACTGAGATGCAATAAATACATGCTGAAAGTTACAGTCTGCAAGGTGTGGTATACATACATTAAATTACCTTGGATTGCTTTCTAGTAATTACCATTCTGGGCTTAAAATCATTTTTAGAGAGACATTAGAAATTCCCATTTTAGCTTAATCACAATGTTTAGTTTTCTCTCGGAAGGCACCTTATTTATTTAATGTCACAACACTAAAATCATTCCGTTCTGCCATGTTCAATAAACAGAAAAAGAAACCCCAACATCTATATTAAATTGTTACTAACAAAGTAAACATTTCTCCCCCTGTTTTTTCTTAGTTGATTAAGCACCAGTGTATTTAAAAACGTTTCCCCAGCCTGAGAAAGGTTCCCCTCTGAACATACAACTATTGAGTATAGAATGTTTTTCCTACCACTTGATTACAATTTGGCAGTAGTTTCTGAATAATTTACAAATTTTAAATTTCTGTGCCCTAAACACACATGTGTTTGCAGCTAAACAGACTTGAAAGAATATGCAAATTGCACTTTTATGTCAAAAATGAGTGAACGCAGCTTCATGCAGAAAGAAGCGAACTGTCACCCCCATGTTTTTGTTTAGACTAATCTGTGCGCTGTCGCCCCCACATCGGGCTGCAGCAGCATTTTCTTTGGGATATTAGACATAAATGTTTATGGCTGCAGATAGCCTAGGAGGGATTGGCACTTATTAAAAACGACCCTGGAGTATTTCCTTTGGTTTTCACATAAATATCCCAGGGAAATGTTCAATCAAACAAGGCTGCCAGGTAAAGGGAAATGAGCATTACAGCAGAACACCCGGGTCCTGTCGAGGGGGAGGTCCCATCCAAGAATGCAGCGGAAAGCTGAGCCGGGGGGTCCCGTGGAGCTGGCTTCTTCTCAGTATGGCTGACAATGCTGCCGCTGACTGGAGATGCCTCTCCCAAGGCCGGGAATCCATCCCTCTCCATTGAAAAACAAAAAAAAAAGCTTCACATTTTAAAGAGTCATCAAAACACTAGGTACTGTAAGTGAATTTCAGCCCATCTTTAGCTGTCGGGGCCAAGCCTGGGCAAGCTGTCACAATGTGATAACCTTTCAGCACAGTTCGTTTCACTCTCCGGTTGAGGCAGGTGCAAGCCCACAGTGTCTTCACAAAGGGTGACAACTTGTCCCTGACCTTGAGACCTGGAAATGTCCGTTCATAACTCCAGAGAAAGCTGAGAATTTTATTTTAGGATCTCAGACACAGAGGACACACTTTTAGCCCTTCCTGCTTCAGCCAAAATGTATCCAAAATCTACCATAAAAATTTAGGACCAGTCAGTTCTCCTGTGGCCAACCACCTCAGCGTAATCACGGTCCTCTAGCTCATACCCCAGATTCCCCAAAGTCCAGGAACCACCACCCCACTCTCCACAGTCTTTTGTCTCCTCTCAGACCCTCACAACAGTGAGCCCAAGGCTGATCAACAACCTCCACAGAACCAGTGAGAGAAGGAGCATTTTTCAGTTCGACAACAACAACAACAAAACAACCCACTGAAAAAGTTGGCAGAGGACTTGAATTTCTCCAAAAAAGACACGTAGATGGCTAACAGGTACATGGAAAGATGTTCAACTTTACTATCAGGGAAATGCAAACCAAAACCACAATGAGGTAAGACCTCACACCTGTTAGAATGGCTATGATAAAAAAGACGGAGAACAACAAATATTGGAAAGGATGTGGAGAAAAGGAAACTCTCCTACACTGTTCGCAAATTGGTGCGGCCACTATAGAAAACAGTATGGAGGGTCCTCAAAAATTAAGAATAAAAATAACATATTCAAATGTTGTATACTTATTTGGAGAACATAGATATATTAATTCAAAAAGATGTATGCATCCTTATGTTCCCTGAAGCATATTTACAACAGCCAAGATATGGAAACAGCCTACGTGTCCACTGATAAACAAATGGATAAAAAAGTGGTGAGATTACACACACACACCCAGGATGAAATACTACTCAGCAACAAACAACAATAAAAACTTGCCTTTTGCAACAACAGGGATGGACCTGGAGGGTATTATGCTAAGTAAAATAAGTCAGAGACAAATACCATATGACTTCACTCATATGTGGAATCTAAATAACAAAATAAAACAAACACCACTCGTAGATACAGAGAACAGATCAAGGGTTACCAGAGTGAAAGGGGAGTGGGGGTTCAGCAAAGGGGTGGATGGAGTCAACTGTGTGGTGAAGGACAATCACCAGACTTTAGAGAAAACACAGATGTCAAATTATACTGTCATAAACTTATATAATGTTATATACCAATTTTGCCTCAATAAAAAAAGAGCACTTTCTAGTTCTCATCTTATCTTACCTCTCCAGAGTATTGATACTCTGGACACTCCCTCCTTGAAACCCTCCCTTCTACCAGCATCAGTAACACTGTGCGAGATCACTTGGTTTCCCTTCTATGTCTGGCTGCTTCTCTCTACACTCTTTCAAAGTTGACAGACCCCAAACCACATGATCATCTCAAGAGGCACAGCAAAGGTACTTGACAAAATCGAACAATTTCTCATTTTAAAAAGACTCAACAAATTAGGAATAGAAGGGAACTTCCTTAACCTGATAAAATATTAATACTAGCAGAAAACCAATTCAAATTTTGGACCCTGGAAGGGGGGCGCTGCTGAAACACAGACCTGAAGATATGGATGCGGCTTTGGCACTGGGCAATGAGCAGAGGCTGGAAGAATGTCAAGGACCATGATGGAAAAAGCCTAGATTGTCTTGAACAGACTGTTAGTAGAAACCTGGATGCTAATAACTCTGCTAATGAGGGCTCAGAAGGAAATGAGAAGCGCAGCAGAGAAAACATAAATTGCCTTAGATTATACCTAAATCACCATGAACAGATTGTTAGTAGAAATAGGGGTGTTAAAGGTGCTGCTGTTGAAGGCTCCAAAGGAAATGAGGAACATGTTATTGGAAACTGGAGGAAAGGGGGTTCTGGTTACATAGTGGCAGAAAGCTTAGCACAATTTTTCCTGCAGTTATGGGGAAAGCAGGACTGGTAAATGATGAAATGCAACATGGAGTTGAAATTTCCAAGCGAAGTGTTGAAGGTGTGACCTCGTTTTTCTCGCTGCTTATAATGAAATGTAGGAGAAAGGAGATAAATTGGAGCAAGAACTTAAAAAAAATTTAGGACTTAATGATTTGGGAAATGCAGCTTATCCAAATTGCAAACATCTCTCTATATAAGAGATTCACTGCTGGAGAAATGTACTCTAGGAAGAAAGTTAAGGGTGGAGCTGGACAACCTCTTGCCAATACCTCAGAAAAAGAAAAGAGTTAGGGAATTCAGTTACACAAAAGGCTCTTAGAGATTACAAATCTGACATGTAGATACCCTAAGCTGTGTCATCAGAAGCTAAAAATAGAGATGGGATTATTTAGGAAGAATCTGTGGAGGGACCTCTTGTCTGATCAGAGAACAACAGATTCTTAAGAATTTTATATTAGCAGAAACACTGCCAGCTTGGACCAAAAGGGACAAAGAGAGAACAAAATGAAAGCAAGCTGTTGGACCCTCAAATTTCTGCAGGCAGGAAACAGGCTGATAAAACCATCCAGCTGCAAACACACGTTACCTTTCATGAGAAAGATGGGATGTCTCAGAAATGGAGCCTCAGGCCCAGAGGGTGCAGCCATGGGCCCAGTGGTTGGAAATGAGGGCCCCGGAAAATTAGTTCCAGACCTTGAAACCCCATGGAGTTTGCCTGGCTGGGTATGTACATTTGGGGGGACCAGTGACTCTTTTTCCTTTCCATTTCCTCCCTTTGCAAACCAAATATCTAATGCCTATCTTACCTTTATTTTGGGAGCACGTAACTTATTTCTTAGTTTCACTGGTCCACGTGGAGAGGACCTGTGCTCAGGGATAGATTGGACTGAGTCTCACCCATACTTACAGTGATGATTCAGGTGGTAGAATTTGGAACTTTTGAACTGATGAGATACAGGTAAGGTTTTGAACTTTTTGATAAAGTAATGTGTTGAGAATTTGGGGGCTCTTGGAATGGGATAAATGCATTTTGCATATGGGACAGACATTAATCTCTAGGGTCTAGAGAGTGAAATGTGGTGGGCAGATAAAAGCACCCCCTTCCCCCATAGCTATCCACATCCTAATCCCTGAACTTGTGAACATGTCACCTTAGGTGAAAAGGAGACTTTGCAGATGTGACTAAGTTTAGGGACCATAACATGGGACCAGTCTAATCACTTGAATCCTTAACATTGAGGAACTTTCCAGTTGTACTTAGCCAGAGGAAGATGTGCCTATGGAAGGAAGGTGAGAGAGGTGCCACATCGCTGGCTTTGAAAATGAAGGAAAGGGTTTAGGGCCAAGGAATACGAAAGGCCTATAGGAGCTGGAAAAGGCAAGGCCAACTCCCCTAGGGTCTGCAGAAGGAGCACAGCCCTCCAGCACCTTGGTTTTAGCCCACTGAAGCCCATGTAGGACTTCTAAACTACAGAACTGGGAGATGACGCATTTGTGTTGTTATAAGCCACCAAGTTTGTCATAATTAGTTATAGTAGCCATAGAAAACCAATATAGCCATTCATAAAAACCCATAGCTAACATCAATTTAATGGTGAAAGACTGAATGCCTTCCGTTTAAGACTGAGGATAAGACAAGGATGTCTGCTTTTGCTACATCTATTCAACATTGTACCGGACAGTCTAGCCAGGGCAACTGGGCAGGAAAAAGAAATAAAAGGCACCAAGATTGGAGCAGAAACAGGAAAGTAAATAACTATCTTTATTTACACATGATGTAATCTTGTGTATAAAAACTCCTAAGGAACCTACAAAAAACTATTAGAACAAATAAATGAGTTCAGCATAGTTGCAGGATACATGATAAATATGCAAAAAATCAATTACATCTCTATAACACTGACAATGAGAAATCCTAAAATAGAATTAAGAAAACCATTCCATTTATAATAGCATCAAAAAGAATAAAATACTTATGAACGAATTTAACCAAACAAGACATGTACCCTGGAAACTATAAAATATCACTTAAAGAAATAAAAGAAGGCTTGAATAAATGAAAAAAAAAAAAAGACATCCCCTTCTCATGCATTGGAAGACTTAATACTGTAAGATGGTGATATGCTCCAAATTGACATACAGAGTAAAAGCAATCTCTGCTGAAATCCCAGCTGGCTTCTTTGTAGATGTCGACAAGCTTGTCTTAAAATTCAGGGGGAAATTCAGGGGACCCAGAGTAGCTAAACCAATTTTGAAAAAGAACAAACTTGGAGGATTCACATTTTCTGAATTTAAAACTTACCGTAAATCAAGACTATAGTATTGGCATAAAGATAGATGTAGAGATCAATGGAATAGATTAAGAATCTAGAAATAAACCCTTTCATTTTTGGTCACTTGATTTTTGACAAAGGCATTAAAATAATTAAATGAGGGGAAATAATAGTCTTTTCAACAAACTGTGTTAGACAATTGTGTATTCAGATACGAAGGAATGAATTTGGACCCTTACCTCCAAGACACATATAAAAAGATAACTAACATGGATCAAAGATCTAAGTGTGAGAACTAAACTTATAAAACTTTTAGAAGAAAATAGAACTTAATCTTACGCCTTCATGATCTTATGTTAGGCAATAGTTTCTTGGATATGACACCAGTAAACACAAATTACAAAAGAAAAGATAGGTAAGTTGAACTTCAAGAAAATTAAAAATATTTGTGCTTCAAAGAACACCATCAATAAAGTGAAAAGACAACCCACACCGATGGGGAGAAAAATCTAAGTCATATATCTGTGAGGGACTTATACCTAGAATGAAAAAACTTGTACAACTCAACAATGAAAAGACAAACCCATTTTAAAAAGGGCAAAAGATTTGAATAGACAGTTCACCAAAAAAGCAGTACAAAGGGTCAATAGGCACATGAAAGAATGCTCAACAACATTAAAGAAATGCAAATCAAAACCACAATGATGTCACTTTAGACCATCCAGGATGGCTGTGATCAAAAAGACACACAATCACCAGTGTGGATGAGGATGTGGAGAAAGGACTCTCATACATTGTGGGTGGGAATGGAAAATGATGCAGCTGCTTTGCAAAAACAGTTTGACACTTCCTCAAAAAATTAAACATATAACCCAATAAGTCCACTTCTAGGTATATTAGAGAATTGAAAACATATGTCCAAAAAAAAAAAAAAGAAAGAAAAAGAAAACATATGTCCACACAAAAACTTGTTCATAGCAGCCTTCTTCTTATTTATAATAGCCTCCAAAATGAAAAGAACCCTTATGTCCATCAATTGAAGAATGGATAAGCCAAATGTGGTATATCCATTTATACAATGGAATATTATTTAGCCATAAATAGGAATTAAGTACAGATATATGCTACAAGATGGCTAGACTTCAAAATCATTGTACTAAATGAAAGAAGCTGAATACACATATCATATGATTCCATTTATGTGAAGTGTTCAGGCGAGGCCAATCCGTAGAGACACAAAGTAGGTTAGTGGCCCTCAGAGGCTGGGGGTGGGGGTGGAAATGGATAGTGATCGCTAATGGGTACAGGGTTTCTTATTAGGCTGACAAAATATTCTGGGATTTGATACGCGTGGTGGTTGCACAACTCTCTAAATATATGAAAATACTGAATTGTATACTTTAAAAGGTCATGTGTTCTGCTCACTTCTCTGTTTGCTCAAATACATTGTTGAATATGCAAACAAATAAAGGAAATATTCGAACAGTTCCATGTGGTAAGGGGTAGGTTTCAGGCTCCGTGATGTCTGGGTGCTCCTTTGGGAAACAGTGGCTCTCAATAGAAAACGTATTTCCTACTACAGAAAGGTAGGGAATAAAATGCATCTAGATTTGGAGCCTGAACTCGAGTGAGTCTTCCTCCTAAGAGGCAACACGGAGATCATTCTGCCATGACTGTTGACGTTTCTGAAAGATTTTGAAAAGCCCACACCTGAAAATGGGAAGGCCCTTATACTTCATGAACGTTTGGTGAGTGACACTGAACACTTCACAATGGGAGTGGGAAGGTCAGTGCTGTCTCCTGTAGAGATTTTATGGCCGTGACAATGGGGTGAGAGCATTTCTTATGTGTGGCAGAGCTAAGGTGGCCTCCTGCAGCTCCCCAACATTTGCAGCAAAAAAACCCTTTGTGGCAGTCCTGCTATTTTGCTCACCACATATACATTCTCATGCTAATTTTGGTCTTATTCTGCTTTCCCTGAGGGAGGGCACAAGCAGTGATTGATCTCACAAGCATGCATGTGGTCGTGGTTGTAGGAGACTTATGAGCAAAGCCCTCTTAAGGTCTGCACCTTCCCTCTACTTGTAGAGACCAGACTTCAGCTGCATGATTCTAGTCACTCATTGGGTGTGTGCTGGGCTCCCACATGCACTGTATCTGGGGTATCCTGTATATGTCAATACTGACTGTTGATGAACACTTGTACTTCACCACCCTCCACCACCCGTGCTATAATATGCCTTTGCTCATCTAACAAAGATTTAACCCAATGGCAGTTAAACTACTCTGTATATTTGCTGAAAGCATAACCTGAGCCCCGCAGAGACATTCAAAGGTATGCCGCAGACACAATTTTGTCCTTCTTCCCCAAGCTGTGCTGCAAAAGCCTTAGACCTGGGCAGAGAAGAAGTGTAGGGGAATGCATTTTGGAGAAGAATCGTTGTTCCTGCTCCTCCTCTCTGTTGACAAGGATTGCCAGGGGTCTGGTTGATCTTCTTGCATCTTGTACATTTTGACCTTTACTCTGCTTTCAGGGCCTTAGTTTTCCCACAGTGACTAACTACACACTACCCATGCCTTTTATTGGAAGAGGCTAAGTTCCAAGCCTGTGGTCCAGCTCAGCGTTGGCGAACAATTAAAAAAGAAAAAGCTTAGCAGATAAGACCACAGGCTTAGGGTCAGACAGACTTGGGTTTGAATGTTGTGTGACTTTGGGCAAGTTACTTATCTCTTCTGAATCTCTTTTTCCTCACCTGGGACTCTAGATAATAATACCGACTCCTTCATGAAGTAGGTGGAGGAATAAATGAGCTAACACAGGTAAAGCAGAGTGCCTGGGACGTACAGGTAATCCAGTAAGTGTTAGCTACCATTACCACCACTGCCACCACCCTCCTCCTCCTCTTCCTCCTCCTTCTCATCATTATGACTATATATATTCATCAGTTTTGGTTGCAAGTGATAGAAGCCCACCTTAAATGAAGTTAAGCAAAGAAGAGAAATATTTAGGTTTAGATCATTGAAAACTCTAAGCACAGGCTGGCTCCAGAGTTTCAGCCCTGTCATCTGTGCTCAATCTCTCTCCAAATCTCACTGTACTCTCTTCCGTCTTGGCTTCACCCTCCAGCAGGTGGACTAAAGGGCAGCTGGGCACTCCAGCCTGCAGAGGCCTACCCCCTTCTCTTCCCACCAAAGGGCCTATGCAGGTGGATGCTCCAGCTCACAAGTCCATGCTCCACCCACAAACCCACCTCCCAGCAAACATCTTCCTCTTGTCCTTTGAGTGACAGACCTGGGGAAGGGGCTTCCATGGGCTTTGGAAATAGATGCGGAGAAGTTTGGGCACAGAACTCTGGGGCCCTGGGTAAGAGGAGCATGCTTTAAAAGTGGGCATAGAAAGGATGCAAGTTCAAGGTGGGCATGTTCATGTGGTCCCACAGAATCATCACCTCATAGGGAAAGGTGGGGCTGGAAGGGGGCCTGAGCAGGGGCCCTGGTTGCCAGGTCAAAGAGAAGTATTTATTTATTATGTAGCATATTTATTCTATAATGATTGTTATGGCACAGTCTAATAACAATTCAAGACAGGGTACAATGAAGTTTTGCAGAGTTTTAGAAAAAAGAGAGAGAACGCTACCTGTAGGAAAGGATTTCTGAAGTAGGGGGCCTTGGAGGATGAGAAGATCAGGGTAGAGCAGCACACAGAGAAGGGCGTTCCAGGTGAGGAGAGCCACGTGAACAAAGGCCATGAGGTCACATTGGGTCCTCTGTGTGTGGGGACAATGCAGAGCTCAGTAAGACAGAAGGGATGTTCTGGGAAAAATAAGAGCTAGCTGGTAGCACCTGGAGGAGGCATTTGGACGAGCTCTAAGACAGGCTCTGGGCCCAAATCTATCACAAAAGACTTGGGGAGCCTTTGAAGGTTTATGAACAGTGGATGAGGGCTGAGAGTGGTGCTTGAGAAGCTGGCCCGGGCAGCGCCATGTCGGTGGACCAAAGGGCTCACCCAGAGCTGGGATCTGGGCTCGTGGGTGAGGAACCAGACAGGGACTCCTGTGAGGAGGACAAAGGGCAGGGGCCAAGTTGGGAGCAGAAGGAAGCACTTATTCATGGTCAATAGGAGTGGTGAACTGCCAAAGAGTCCAACTCCAGGGCTGGTGTCACCAGAAGGACCAAGTACCAGGCCCTGAACGAGCCACATACAGATGTATTCCCAGATTTGTTGGGACAAGGGAGGGGGACGCAAGTCCGGTCTCATTTGTGGTTCAGATAACCAACAGAACTGCACGAGGTGTTTGCTTTTCAATTTTGTCCCAGGCCCTTGATGGGCAAATAAAATTCAGTGAGTCTATGAGACCTGGCTTGGCTGGGGTTACTGCCTCTGGGTGTTCTGTGGGCAGAGCTGGCGCCTTAGGCGCAGGCTGACGTGTTGGTGAAGTTCCTGTGGCCAGAAGTGAGGGCTTTTCCTGGCTGGTGTTGCTGGGTAGTTTGTAGGGCCCTGTCTGTTGGCTGGGGGCGAATGCAAACTGAAGAGTATTTGTAAAGGGGGCTTCCAGTCCGGGCCTGGGCCTGTTGGCTTCTCGTATGAGAAAGGAGAACTTGAGGCGCCTGGCCAACCACATGACTGGGACATGTGCCAACAGGTCCAGGCGGGGCCCTCCAGAGCCTTGGCTCCTACAGCCTGGGGCACTCAAAGGGGCCCAAGGGTATTTCTGAGTAAAAAAAAAAAAAAAAAAAAAAGCAAAACATGCCATGTCATTTGATTCAGCCTCAGCCTTGAAGCTGGGCAATTTATAGTGGTGTGGGATTCAGCAACCCACAATTATTTACTGGTCACCCGTTATGTATCTGCCTTGCGCTGAGTGCCCCGTGAGGTGCAGAGGAGACCCACATTACATCTAAAGAGTCTCGAAGTTCAAGACGGAGGACTTTGGTTCAAGTCCCAGCTCTACTACTTACCAGTTATATAACTTTAACAAGTTTTCTGACCCTTCTTTTCTTCAGTTTCCTTGTTTGTAAAATGGGCACAGAAACACTTTGACAATGGTGTGAAAAATAAATGGTATCATTTATAATGAGATAACATCAACAGATATTTTTTCTAATCTAATAAATGGAGACTAATGTAATTTCTTAATTTATACTTTTTTTATATTACAATCTGTTTTGAAATTTAATGAGTTCTGTAAAAATTTTTTTCTTGCTCCTAAGAAACATGTGCTCTGATTGGGGGAATAAAATTAACATACACATATAATAGCAATGTATACAAGAGAGAAAGAAAATATACCACATAGGCTAGGAGCCACTTGGTATTTTCTCAACTATGGCTCAAATAAATGTGGTCATTTTTTCCTTTTCTTCTTGCTATCTCTCTACGAAGTGTTTGGTTTTACCATAGGCTCTGGAAGGTGGAAATTACCTATAATCAGAAGCCACTGTCTTCTCAGCCCCTATTATAGATGGGACAAACACAGCCCAAGGTGGTGAGCAGTCTTGCACTGCAAAATTGCACCTTTAGGAAGTGGCAGAGGACTTCCAGGTCTTTCCAATCCGCTCTGCTACCCTCTGACTTGGCTGCCATATACAGTGTGTAAGATCGGGGTCACTGATGGGGGCCCGCTGGCTCCTCACCCCCATCACTGCAGGCCACTCCTTGCTTTCCTTCCCTGGGGAAGTCTCTCCCACAGAACTGCAGGGTCACTGTCTTCGAAAACATTACTTCTGGAGTAAAAACAGCAACAAAACACAGCAATGGGAATTTTCAAATGGGCACTAGGGAGAGAGACATGTAAAACATCTCCAAGCAAGAACCATTCTACTCTGACCTTAGACCTTCCTGACCTCCCCCATCCACACAACCCTCAGCTCACAGACTGATCACCACACAGCCGTGGCTGCCCCCTCATGCACACTGGGCACTGGAGCTGGGAGTAGCCAAGTGCTCGCCTTGGTTTTGCCATTCCCCTATCTTGCAGGAATTGCTAATCCTTCGTTACTGCAAATAACTTTCTTATCCAGGACCCAATCACCACGAAACCTCATATCATCAGGATGCAGTTTCTTCCAATCCTGTATGGTAACTGATTTTCCTAATGATGTCCCCGAGGCCCTGCAACACCCTGGAATGCTTTCTGAATCATTGAGGGAGTATGTGGTTGTGTTCGGTCTAGTTTTATTGTGAAGTGATTCTCACTGTGCTTTTCCGCAGTCTGGAATAAAAGGCAAGTCTCAGAGGACCCACCTACGTGCTGTGGGGAAACAAAAGACACCTGTCTATGGGCAGGCAGCCTGTCCCGGTCATTTCTGCCACTGCTAGGCATCTGCACGTCCATGTCCATCCAGGGGTGTCTGCTCAGCTCTGGTTCTATCTATGATGCGTTGTGTTTATGGTAGGGGTTTGAGGCCTTGCCTTTGGTGGGGGGGATCCTGTTTCTCTCATTTGGCTGCGAGGTCCTCAGGGGTGAAGGGTATTACTCATTCTTTCTCTGTCTCTCAAGCATGTTCTGCTGCTGAGTGTGGTCACACCAGCAGCCAAGTCCCCAGGGCTGCTGCCCTCACTATAGGGCCCGCTCTGGCCAGACAACTGCCTGTCCCCTGCAGACACACTCCACCTGCGGCAATGAAAACCTGCCTCCCGAAGCGATCAATCCTTGGGCTCGAGTTTTCCAATTACTTTGGCCTTTTCCCCTGGAACTTAGTCCGCCAGCGGTTCTCCCAAGGAGAGTTATCCACTCCATGGTTTCTGCCTGCCCTCCTCACATGCTGCCTTAATTAGACTATCTGCCTCCAGGGAGAGGAGTTGGTGAATGGAATGAGGGGAAAGAGCTGGCAGGGCAGAGGCAATAGGAAACGCTGGCAGTGATATGACAGGAGGCACAGATGTGCATTGCCCTCTTTCCATGAAGTGGCCCCTATAACATAAGGCCCTCAGGGCAGGAATCTTACGTGTCCAGTTCACCTTATAGTCCCAGCGCTGAGCAAAGGGCTCTGCTTATGTTCAATAAATATTTGCTGAAGGAGTGAGACTTGGGCTCCCATGACAATTCAGCCATTCATGAGCTCTGTGGATCTTTCGCCTTTCCTCATCTCTAAGCTGAGGGGCCCACGGCTGTAGTTCATTTGTATGTTGTATTCCACTGGATGAAGCTCAGACACATAATGTAGAGTGGGAAAGAAAAGTTTAAGTAGTAGACAATGACATGCAATATTAATGATCATTTTTCCAAACTCAAAAAAGTGCGATTTAGAGGTATGCTGTATATATTATGAGCTATTGACACAATAATGCTGCATAACAAGCTACTCTAAAATTCAGTGGCTTACTAACCTTCCTGTCTTCTTACTCAGGTGTCTGTGGATTGGCTGGGAGTTGGCCGATCTAGTCTAGGCTGCATTGGGTTTGATTCCAACCTCAGACTGGATCCAGGTCTGCTTCACGCAAGTGTCATTCTTTTTGAATCAGCAGGTGGGACCAGGAGCACGTTCTTCTTGTGGCAGCGATGGGGATAAGAGAGGAGAAAGTAGATGTCTCTGAAGACCTAGGCTCAGAATTGGCATCCATCAATGCCCACAGCATTCCACTGGCCACAGCCAATCCAACATCACTGGGCAGGGAAATCTATTCCACCTCTGATGGGAAGAACTGCAAAGTCATATGTCCAAGGGTATTTAAGACCTCGGAACAATAAATAATGCACTCTGCCAGGCAAACATACTTTGTAAAACCATAAAAATAATCAAAGGAGCAATAAACACAAAACTCAGGAGAGTGGTTGTTTCTGTGGGGGAGGTGGGAGAAAAAAATGGGAGAAGGAAAGTAATAGGCTACTGTTTGGTGGCATGGTGGGCTCCCAGGTTTGATGATGACTAAGCTTTATAATTTACAGAGATAGTATTCTGTGCATGGCAAGTGTCACCTAATAGAATCAGTAAGCGTAAATAAATAAGGGATGCGTGTAACCCACCGACATGAGAGATTCTTTCCAGGGCTAACTTTGTATATCCTGTGAGTCTAAGTACATAGGCACCGAGAGCTCTCCTTTGGTGGTTGACAGCATCTGAACATTCAGCAGTAATCCTGGTTACCAGCGCCCAGGATTCAGCCCACGGTGGTGGGTTTAGTCCTGCCCACACCCAGTGGGGAAGATGAGAAGACGTACCCCCTGCGCTTAGGGCTATGGGAAGTCTCCAGAAAATGGCTTGGATTGCAGTTGTGAGACAGTCCTGAGGGCCCTGCCTTGGACTCCAGTCTCATTGGCCTCAAATCCCCAACTGAGAAACTCAGCAGTTGTGTGGCCCCAGGAAAGTTACTTAGCCTCTCTGAGTCTGTTTCTTTACCCCAAAGTGAGACAACTGTACAGTGAAAAGTTGCTACAAATCCCTGAATACATGAGTTTCTATTTGCTTTCTGATGTTGAGCAGAGAGGCAATGTGGCACAGTGAGTTGCAAAGTCTGATCCCTGTGTTTGAATCCAACCCATTCTGCTTGTAAGGGTGGGTTCCCGGGCAGTGATTTAACTTTTGCAAAACTCCATCGCCTTTAGGAATGTGGTAGTACTAGTTTTTTCCAAAAGCCGTGTTGGGTGGTTTAAATTAGGTAATGTATATAACAAACCTGAGACCCAGTGGGCTCAATAGATGTTAATACCTTTCTCCTCCTGCTTCCAGCTACACAGCTTCCTCCTGACTATGAATCAAAGAGTGTGGGAGAAAGAGGTCAAGTTCATGGCCAGGTGTATTAAGAGAAGATGGGTGTGGATGTTGAATCCCAGTCTCCTTGGTTCACATGGTAGGGGTGTGTCAGGTATGGGTGCTGGGTGGGGGTTGGGGCTGGGGGGCTTGTGCTGGACCCAGAGAGGGATTATGTTTTCCATTACCCAAACATCTCCAATTTCAGCCTCAATTTTGGGAAGCAAAATAATTTTGGCCCCCCACACAGTATCTGTCTCTGGAACTGATTATCTGCTTTGTTAAGTTCAGAGGCATTCTGATAAGGATAATTGAATTAGGCTTCTCCGGGCTCCTACAAGCAGGCTCACTGCCACAGTAGGGGGTCTCTCTGTCCATTCCCCTTGGCTGTGGCGAAGGCTCTCCCTCCAGCACTCCTCTTTGGAGCTTGCCCTCCTGGGGTGCTCAGCGCCTTGGGCTTTGCCTTTGAAGATCTTTGCAGAGGAGCCTCTTCAACTCTCCCCACTCCCAGGGCCCTTCATGCTTCCCTGGGGTCTTGCCCTGAGTCTGTTTCCATCCACTTTGGAGGCCTCTGAGGGGAGTGGGGAGGAGCCTTCCTTCAAGGCAGAGGAATTTCTGGAGGTCAAGGAAATGTCTGCCTGGGGACAAAAGAGCAGGAGGTCAAGGTTCAAATGATGTTGACCTAAATTTTTTCCAATTCCAGAGGGCTTCTCTTTCAGGGGAAGTTGCTTCCACTTTCCTCACAATCTTGGCAGGACTCTGCCCACCTGAAATGACAGAAGTCTGGTCATTTGGGGATATCACCACGACAGCAGCCACTGATGTTTTCAAAAATCAGCAGGATGCAAATCAAGTTATTTGATCCCCGCACAATGTGCGCAGACTGTGCCCCTATTTCTCACACTGCCCTGTGGTTCCACACCCTACCCTGCCCTCCTCTTGTGACCACACAGAAAACCAGAGGGTTTGTTGCTGTGTACCTCCCAGGGGTTGCTCTTCTTCCCCGCAGGCCAGAGCCCCATGGAAGGCTGGCAGGGCAGAGTGACTATGCAGGACGCCTAAGGCTCTGCTCAAGTCGTCTTGGTTCCATGATCTGTTGGTCCCACCGCCCTTCCCCAAATTCCGCCCCACCAGGCCGCCCTCCTGTCCATTTCCTGATGAGCCCATCATTGTTTTAACCAAAAGCAACATAGTTTTAGAGACCACTAGGAGAGATCTGGGTTTAAATCCTGACTCTGGAACTTGCTACTTTGTGTGATCTTTGGTGAATTAGTAACCTGGGAGGATTGGCAACAGCACAGAGGTTCTCAAACATTCTCCATTTATGGTGTCGTTAGTACTTCAGTCATTTTTTCAGTGTCTCTAGGCCTTAAGAAACACCTAGGAGTTCCATTTATTATGAAGTTGGGACCAAACAACTTAAGTATTTATGTCCTGACAAAATAATATACATTGAAAGAAAAAGTAATAATTTTATTTCATTCTTAAGTTAACGACCATTACTTATTAATAAGATGTATGTACCTCTTGGGCACTGGACAACTCCTCAAACCTTGCAATCTGATTGGACCCTGCTGCCTTCATCTCCTGTTCCATGTTGATTTTCATATGGTTCTTGTTTATTCGTTGCAGCTGCTACCAAAGACCCAGCTTCACAGATATGACATCATCAAAAGGAATGTAGGGTGATCGTATGCTAAAACTGTGAACTACCTTGAGCTAGTGGTTTGCACAGTGTCTAACAGATGTTGAGTATCATTATGTTTCCCTCGAAATTTAAAGTAACTCGCAGTGCCCCTGTGAGTCTGCGGCAGCACTATGGAGTGGGAACTGTAATAACAATGTTTGAAAATATACCTACCATATTATAGGTGCTCAAAATGGTAGCTCTCATGAATTCTCTTTAAACTTCTAAGGCCACTGTTGCTTGGTTTATGACTGTACTTCCCCACTCGACTAGACTAAAATCTGATTGAAGGCTATCTTATCCATCTAAGTATCCTTTATAACTGGTGCATAGTAAGCTTTCAATAAATGTTTCTTAAATGGATGGATGCCTTTTGGTTCATCTATACTCACTTCCATCCATCTATGCATCCATGCATCCATCCATCCTTCCTTCCTTCCTTCCAGTCATCCGTCCTTCCATCTATATATCCAACGAACAGTAGAAAGTTAACTCTGCTGTCAGCTGGAATTGCCTCCCAACTCCTGCCCCTCACTAGTGGATAATGTAGGCTCCTCCTCGCCTTCTTGTCTACCTCATGTGGCCTGAAGAACCATCATACTTAGGCCCCAGCTCTGAAATAGTTCTTTCACGAGTGTAGCTTTTTCTTCTCCAAGGTCTCTGCAAATTCCTCAAGAACATAAATAGGTCTAATTCACCCACGAATCCTCACACTTTTTCTGACATGGGATGTTCTCCACAGAGATGAGCCTACAGTAGGAAGGTGCTCATTAAGTAGTTGGTAAGTGAATTACTTGAGTTACACTTGGCTCTATACACAACATTTGATCAGCTTGTCCAGATGACTCATCATTTCAAAATGGGTAGGTAGTGACCCGCCCATACAAGGAAGGAAGAAGAAATCAGGGTGACTTCAGCAGAGGACAGCCAGAACTGGGTGCTGAGTAGCAGGCAGGAAACCGAGAAGCTGAAGGAAGGAGGCAGGCGTTTAGCACTGGGCTCGAGAGCATGAAAAATGGCCTGCAGGAGGAGATGCACATGGTATGTGAGGGGTCAGTGAAGTAAAAGGCTTAACCGGATAGAGAGGGAATGAGGTGGGTCATGAAGAGTAAAGCTGGATAAGAAATTTCTAAGAGCTTGAAAGCTAGGAAGAAGCATATGAAAATGTGAACACTAGTATTTAGATGGAAGGCATATCATAGAGTTGGTTGTGCGAAGGTGGTTGCACCATATTGAATCACTTTACCTAGGGACAACGGACAAGGGTTGGAGGGGAAATTAAAATAATATGTTTTGTTACAGGAGAGGTCCAAATGAGAACATTTTGCTGGGGTCTAACTGGCCATAGGTTAGATGATTTTCTATCCACCACACAAGTAAATAGCTCAAGGGCAGGCTGCCCGCCAGCATAAACCTTTGTGTGGAAAATACTGCCAGTGTGGCTATGGAAAATGCCCTCTTGCTGACCATAATTATACAGAATATGTGCAAATAAAAGCTGAAAGAAAACACTTTTGCAGAGGTATATTTTTTTTCTGTTCTTATTTTGACAGAGTGGAAGAGAAATTCACAGACCATTTTCTCATTCTCCCAGTTGGGGCAGAATGAGCTCATGCTACATGGCTGGGGGTTGGGTTTCAGGGAAAGACTCAGAACTAGTTTCCACACCCAGACCCACACTTACAGGTCTTGTAGCCCTGACATAGCCTCCGGCGTCCAGGGAGTTGTCAAAGAGAAGTCCAAAGATGCTTTACCTTGTTCAGTTCTCAGCAACCAATGAAGTTTGGTTCTTTTCAGCCAAAGGGAGACAGGGGAAACTGGGGCATTCAAAGTAGGATCCTTACCTTTCAAGGTTAAGGTTACCTTTTAGAGTTAGCTTCAGTGGAAGGTAACTCCTCTCTGTCTTCAACTCTTTCTTGGGGTTCCCATCAGTGACCACTTCTGAAGAAGCCCAGAGCGTTACAAATACCTCCTAAAGAGCCTACTCCAAGCACAAGATGTTAGGTTGTTCTTTCAAATTTTACACCTGCCCTTCTAGAAAGTGGCCCTTTCTCCTCTAGTCTTTGCCATTCATAGGACTACTTGAGTGAAAAGTCCTCAGGTGGAGAGCCAGCATTTGCCAGTCCAGCTGTGTGCATTCATGGATTGCCTGGCCCCATCGGGACTGGGCACCACAGTGGGAATAGGCAAAGGATAGACAGCTAAGCAATACACACACAAGGTCCCTGCACTTGTGGAATAGAAGGTCTGCTGCAGGGGCACATGTGCACTGGAGCTGGAAATGGATCGGAAGCTGCAAATCCCAAGGGGACCAAGGGAGCCCAGGAGCCCGGCCCTGTCTCTGAGCAGTCCTTGCTCTGCCTGCTGTCCGTTCCATTCTCCCCCTCTGCACACTCACAGGTTCTGTTACTCCACCTTGCATATGGCCGGTAACAAATGCCAGCTCCTGCATGTGTGGCAAGGTGTTATACAACTTTTGACATCTGTCCCAATGCTAACTGGCTGTTTCTCTGTCTTAAGAGGAATACTGCTGGCCCACTGGCCTTGATCTTTTTGGGGGAGGCAGGGGGTAAAGCAGGGCCTAGTGTGCTGGCTGGTCTTTGGCTTGGCTGCCCTTGCACTGGGCACCCAGAGTGCAGAGAGCTGGGGGGTGAACATGTGCCACTTCCGAGCAGAGGTTATGAGTGGGGGCATGGGCAAAGCAGGCAGCGACTGCCACCTCTAACACGGCAGTCGTTCTGAGCCACACTGGCAGGCAGGCTGCGGCAGGGAGCACCCACAGTATTTATCAGTTTAGTGAACATTTGTTTTACATGTAGAAAATATTTTCATGGAAAGAGAAAAATGTAGTCATGAATCCATGTGACTGTGATATAGTCTAAGACATGTAGGTATATTTATACTCAACAATATCCAAGGCACCTGTTAAAGAACAGGAAAACTCACTTCAGTGTTATATTGGAAAACAACCCTCACATTCCATCAACAACCAAGAAAAACTATTCAATTGACTGTTTGATTTTTTAAATGTTTGTTTTTTAAACAAAAGTTTGTCTATCTAAAGGAGATAGGAGGAATTGTAATGTTAAGTTTGCAATCCCAGTATCTTTTAAAACTCAGCTTCATGGGCAGACAACCCTACTTTGTCCCAGCCCATCGTTTGGGACACGTAACTGCAACCATGGCCTTCACACGTGTGTTCCGCATACTCTGGACTCCGCGGCAGGTCCTCTTAGTTACAGCAGATACTGTTGTCAGGCACAGCAGAGGGACACAGGAAAGGATGAGCACGCCATTTAGGATTAGGTGTGGCTGCTCGTAACAGACATCCCAAATAGCAGTGGATTGTCAGATAAACAAGTTCACTTGCTCTCAAGTAAAAGTTCAGAACAACATAGGGGCTTTGCTCCGCAAAACCCTCAGGAGGCCAGGTTCATTCTGAGTTCTCCCCATTTTTGGAGACCTCCACTTCACAGGTCAGTTTTCCTTCTGTGTCTGGGATAGAAGTCCCTCTGCCACATGCCTGTTACAAGCTGCAGGAGGCAGGAAGAGGAAAAAGGGTAGCAAAAGGCACACACTGGCTGTCTCCTGAGGAAGCTCCTTACAGTCTACCAGATAAACTTCTGCTTGCAACCCATGGGTCACATGGCCACCCCTAGCTACAAGAGAGGCTGGGAAATGTACTCGTTATTCCAGGTGACCATTCGTCAGCTAAAATTTCTATTATTATATGTTAGTCAAGGTTCTCCAGAAAAACAGAACCAATATGATTCACATATACATATAATGGAGGCAGGCAAGTCCGAAATCTGCAGAGTGGGTTGGCAGGCTGGAGAGCCAATGCTGCAGCTTCGGATTGAAGGCCGGAAGCCTGGAAATTCTTTCTTGCTTCCAGTCTTCTTGTTCTATTCAGGCCTTTAACTGATTATATGAGGCCCACTCAAATTATGGAGGACAATCTGCTTTACTCAGGACCCACTGATTTAAATGTTAATCACATCCGGAAGCACTCTCACAGAAATACCCAAAATAATGTTTCATCAAAATATCCAAGCACTCCTTGGCCCAGCCAAGGTGACACATGTATTAACCATCATGGTATGGAAGAGCTGGAGATGGCTATTGGGGACAACAGCCATCCCTACCACACTGGAGATCAGCCAACTCACTCTGAGCAAGAACGTCAACGGTCCTGAGAGCAATGACCGTGTCTGTATTGGTCACTGTTATAGTTCAGCAATTTTCATAATACTTGCACAATAATGGTGACCAATGAATATGGGTTGAGTGAATAAGGGACAAAATCAATGTCTAGAGAGAATTAAAATGAGCTGGATCCATAGATGAGAACAGGTTCAGCAAATGTTTTCCATAAAATGCCTCAAAGTAAATATTTTCTTCTCTGTGGGTCGTACGGTTTCTGGACTGAGTCTTCAGTTCTGTGGTTGCAAGTGAAAGCAGCCACAGAAAGCATGTAAATGAATGGGTGAGGCCAGATTTGACCCATGGGCAGTTGCTTACCAAACCCTGGACAATATCAGGGTTTGGAAGGACCTAACCTCTCATTTCATAGAAAACTGAAGTTAATTGGATTGGTCAAGTTTACACATGGATCAATGGCAGCAGAGCCAGGAACAGATCATAGGCCTCCTGACTCCTTGTTCAGTGCTTGTCCTACCACTCAAATGTTAATTTTTGAGGGTCAACAATGTAGAAAGAACAGCTCCTGCTCCTCACTCAATGTCACAGACCTTGGAAGAGCAAATTTTGTGTATCTGTGTGTCTATGTTTAGATGATGTGTGTGTGTGTGGTGTATGGTGTGTGTTATGGGGTGTGGTATGTGGTATGTGTGCACTATGTGTCTGTGTGTATATGGTGTGTGGGGATTGTGTGGTGTGTGTATGGCTGGTATGTGGACAGCCACGGGGAAGGATCAGTGCCCTCTGTGGGCCTGAGAGGGCCCTGGGGTGCTGTGACAACATCACGCCAGCTTTCACAAATTCCTTGTCAGAGGAGGCAGAATGCACAACGCCAAATCCATGCCTACCCCCTCTGATGTCATCCATCCCTGCCATAACTGGTGAGTCATAGACAGAGGCCTGATCCTTTTTGTAAGCAGTCACAGTGAAAGAAATAACAAGTGAAAAGAAAATGCCAGGCAGGGGCCTGGTGGGTAAGAGAAGGCCTGGTCCACTGTCCAGAGCCCCAGACTCGAGCGAAAAATCAAGCCTTTGAAACGATGACTGCCACGGTTACGCGAGGCTAAGCTCCCCAGTGTGGCAGCCACAGCCACGGGTAGCTCTGAGCACTTCAAATGTGGCTGTGACTGGAAAGTTGTGCTTTAAATATATTTATTTTTGGTTCATTTAAATTTAAAAACTCATACTTAAGTTATTAGAAAGCTTTTTAAGTCAGTTGGGAACAATCTGCACATGTGAATCTAATAATTTTCAACTGGATATTTTAAGAAATCTAAATATAGATCAAATATTTCTGTTGAAAACTTAGGACGTGAATAAATATTTAAAATACACAAAGGTGGGGATGGTTTCGCAAGCATACGCATACAACCAAACACCAATTGTAAACATGAAATACGTGCAGTATTTTTGTATATCAATTATTCCTCAGTAAAGCTGTCAAAAGATAAAATAAAAATATACATCTCAAAATTAATGCACAACAAAAGACTTTAAAATGCCTCATTCATAAATATGTATCTTGATTACGTGTTGAATACACATTGATAATATGTTTACTGTGTTAAATGTATGATTACAATTAATTTCACTGGTTTCTTTCCTTTTTTTGTAGTGTGGCTAGTAGAAAGGTAGAATGATGTGTGCAGCTCAGGCTACGACTATGGGACAGAACCGTGGTAAGGACGCTGGCCCCCCACCCTTGGGGATGCCCTGGCTTCCCCTCTCCTTTTCCCCCTACAGCTCCTACTGAAACAGCACCTCTGCTTCATCTCTGACTATTTCATGAAACTGTCTCCGCCCCGTGACGAGTCTCCAGCGTTTCCAGTAGAGCCCGCGTACAACAGGGACATGCTAGTGATGGAGCGGGATGAGCTAAGCAGGGAACCTGGAAACAGAGACTTTGCCCTGACCTCACAGTCAACACAGGGGTGACTTCGAGCGAACCAGCTCACTGCCCTGGGCTTCAGATTTCTCCCTGTAAAGTGAGAAAAATAATATTCATTGCCCTTCTGTTGGGGCCATTTTAAAAATAAGAATGAATACCCAAGGACATCTTGAAAGAGTGAAAATGCTAATCTAACATTAAATTATTTGTATTCACAAAGTGGAGGAATGGTGCTCTTTCCAGTTTTCCCCCCCTCTCTCCTTCTATCCAGTGAGCAAATGCTAAGTGCCAATTGCCTGCGTGGGCCTGGGCCACACTAGGCTTACCTGCACACCACTGGCGGTCTCCCTTACCTGCTCGCTCCACCCCCTTTCCCGACAGAGGAAATCTGGTTGTCCCAGCGGCTCATGCCTTCTCACCTGCCATTCACAAACGTGCCCTTGGGGCCAACAGTAGTTTACCCAGCTTCATCGTCATCATGAACCCAGCATGAAGCCCTGAAAAAGAAGTCAGCTCACACACTGCGTTTCAGGCCCACCGTTACCCCTGCATGATGAAATGTACACAGAGACCCTCAAAATTGGTGTTAAAAGCACATAAACCTCTTGGGTTATGGAGATTCTAGCCCCAGCAGGGTGTGTGTGTAATATCACTAAAAGCAGGTATGATGGATAAAAATGAATGATGGCCCCTTCCCAACGTAAACCGAGCTGCTCATCCCTCAGGGTTGTTTATAAATAGAGGGGAGTCCATTTGTTCGGGATCCCGGGGACAGGCCGGCACTGCATTTAGATAACGACTGCATTTCGTGCCTGGCCATCACTCTCCAGCTCGCAAGGTGGCGATTAATCAAACAGTGTTTTGGTTTCTCCTGATACACATCTAGTCCTTCCGGTTTAGAATGAGCTGAAGATGGCTTCAACAGTTTACACAACAGCCCGGGCCAGTACATTAGAGGCAGCGAGGATGAGGGCCCTCTGAGGGCCTATCAGACTGGCCCTTCCAGTTGGATTCCGAGTTGGGAGCAGCTGCATGGATAGGGATTCCGGAAGTTTAGTCCAGTGGAGGCCTGGCCTTCTGGGGCATCACTGACTTGTTACATTCAGTTTGAGAGAGTGAATAACACCTGTCATTGAGATAGGGACACCTGCAATTGAGGAAACACCAAAACTGGACTAATTGAAAGGCATTTATTTCTCTGATAAGGTCATCAGAGACAGACCCAGGGTAATACAGTCTCTCCCCTGGCCCCCTTACCTCCATCAGCAGGAGTAAAGAAGGGCCCCAGAGTTCTGTGTGCTCCTGGAAAACACTGCCACCCCAACACCCAACCCACAGTGACCACAGCCTGCCTTGTCAGCCAGTGGGGCTTATTCCATCAGGCCATTTATTTCTGCGCATGTCAAGCACCCCAGGATGCCCAGACTCCCAGATCATCCTTTACTGCCTAACTCTCATCTCCGGTCAGCTCAGTGAAGCCCCCATTTTAGCTTGTCTCCAACTCCCCCACTGCCCCAAGCCCTCTGGACCCCATGGTCCATCACAAGTAAAGTGCCCTCCATCCTCTGCTTCTCCCTGAATACTCTCTTTGCCCTCTTGCTCCAACCGAGTACCGGCTTTTTGCCCAGGACACAGCTTCTTCTGCAGCCCTTAAGTTTCCTTTCCTCCATCCCTCATGATACTGGGTCTGAAGCTGCATTAGGGGGTCTTCCCTGATCCTCAGTATTGCCTAGGGACCACTGTTCCACCTTCCTGTCTAAAATGCCTGCTTTGAAGCACATGCCATGAGCCTACAGATCTCCCAATGGTCTCAGAGCCCCAGCTCTTTTCACTGTCTCCCCCACTCTCCAGTTATTATTTTGGGGGATTTCAACATTCGTGAAGATGATCCTTCCAATATCCAGACTTCTCAGGTCCTTGGCACCCTCCTCTCTGATACCTTGTCCGCTACGGTATCACAGACACTGGGATCTTATAACCTCCCCATTACCAACGACTACAGCCCCTTCTCAATCCCACTTTCATCCTCCCGCTCCAGGATCACATATGCTGTATAGCCTGTCCTCCCCGACAACCCTTTGACCCTGGGCTGCCATGTACTGTGCCAAAGTCATTGGCCCAGGGCATAAGTGAGCCCTGAAAGCCAGACTAAGTTCCAGGAGTAACACTGTGTACCCTGGCACATGGCTTTACCTCACAGTATCACCTGCAGGGATGTATTTATCTAATTCACTGAAGACAGTCCGTGGACTAGCACCGACTCTGATGGAGCCCCACTGGGACCTGTAACTCATTGCTCTCACTATTTTTCCAGTGCTCCTCAGGCCCTGTCCTCCTTTCCCACCTTAGATTCCACATTCTATGCTTATAAACACTTCTCTCAACTTCCTGGCCCCTTTCTTCACTGTATCACTGGTGAAATGACATACCCATTTACAACTGAACCTTCCATGCCTGCACCCACGCAGCTGAGCATACACAGTTCACATTCATGTCCATGAGCACTAACTCCAACTGGACCCTGCTTTCCCGAGCCTAGTCACTCTCCCACCTCAAGCTCCATTGCCCATTTCTCTGCGAGAACACAACCAGAAGACAACTTCCACATGCTCCTGCCACAGTCACCCACTTGTCTGCATCTGTCCCCTATGCTGTGCCTTCTCTCCCACTCTGTGGATGAACTGTCGCTGTTCCCATCCAAAACTAGCCCCTCTACTTGCACATCAGATACCATTCCTTTGCCTGTATGAGGGCTTTCTGTAGTAATTCTCACTTTCCCCCCTCCCTCTACTGGATCATTCATTTCAACATATCAACATATTGTAATCTCTCCTCTAGGTTAAGAAAATCTCTTTTGACCCTACGACCTCCTCCAGCCAGTACACCACTTCTCTGCTCCACATAGCAAAACTTTTCTCAAGAGAGGGCTAACCTGCTGCCTGTTTCCAATGCCCTCTTGAAGTCACTCTGGTCCCCAGAGAGCTCTGTCACCGCTTTCTACCGTGTGAGGATACAGTGAGAAGATGGGTGTCTGTGAAGCATTAGAAGCCGATGTTCTAAGTTCTGTCAAAGAATTAAGCAGGGGGAACCGTGGGGAGCCATAGCTGCACACCTGGCTGTGGTATCTTCTCACCCGTATTTACGGTACAGAAATTCCCTGTAACAGACCAGGGGTTTGATTCTGGGGCCTGGTCTGAGAATACTGTCTCCGGATATAGACTGGCAGGTGAGACAGATTTCCAGGTCACATTCCCTTTTACATCCACTGTAGTGGACAGGGAATGGAGAGAAAATAAATTGGAAATAAAAGGTTTTCTTTTCATTGAAATTTCAAAGTCTGTACCCTTGAGAATAGAGCATAGAACAGCTGTCCCTGACTTCAAGGTGCTTACAACATATTTGAAAGGACCGGACACAAACACAGGGACCTGTGGGTTGAGGTCACAGGATACAGGTAAGTCAGGATGGAAGATCGAGACACTGGGAAAGGGCAAGTGGGAGGTGGAAAGGCCTGCCTGCTGCTGGGGTACTCAGAGGAGCCCCACGCCTGCCTTGCCCAGTCTGACTCTGTTGAGGCAGATGCTATCTCTAACACAATCGGCTCCCTTTTATTTTCCGCTGTTCATTCTAAGACTGCAACTTTCTGGAAAGGAAGTGCCAGCTAGCCCCTAAAGCCATCAGGCCAGATCCATCAAAGGGCCTGCCCCATATGTTTTGAGGATTAGCATTGGTCTTAGTTAACAATCTAATTAATGTTTTGATAATTTAACAATTTTGTATGCTTTCTAGAGGGCTTTCTAGGGGAGAGACCTTGGCAAATAAAGACATGTTTTCTTTCGTTCTTAGAAAGATGCCTTTTCTGATCCTATTAATGAGAAACATCCTTCCTATCTGAGCTGGGCCAAGTGAGTAAAAGCTGGTTTTCCTTCTTTGGGAAGATCCCCAACAGCGTGGCCAGTGCAGGGTGAGGAGGGTGGGGGCCGAGGAGCAGCCTTCTTCTCAGCCTGCTCCCACCACCCCATCACCTCCATTTCAGGACCAGCCCTGTTCGGCATCTGGCTGTGTCCCCCAGATGGTGTGGCAGTGCCAAAGGGGCCCTGCAACTGGCCGTGCTGTATGGACGAGGCTCTTCCGTTCTCTGGAACTCCACTTCTTCCTATTTCAAAAGGATGCGATAATCCTTATCTTACCAGCGCAGTGGGTGATAAGCCAATCCATCTGTTAGCAGTGTGGGAGTCATTGGGGAAGTTTAAAGGAGACCCAGGTCAAAGATCCCACGTAACTCAAACGTAAGAAGTGTGATGAGGCTCCAAAATCCTTCTGTGGGATGAGGTGTCCACGGAAAGACACGACTCCCCACCTCCTTCCAAATCAGGGCCCCAGGGAGCGGTGGTGAGGGGCACAGGCCCCCTAATTCCTGCTCCATCACTGCCTTGCCATGTGCCTATGGGTGCAAGTTAACTGGTTTCCCTAAGCCTCTTCACCTATCAGTGGGTACAGTAATGGCATCATTTCATCCTTCATAAAGCCACCATGAAAGCTAAATGAGGTAAGGTACAGGCAGTCCTCATTTTGCAGAGTGCAAATAAACATGAATTCCAGTTATCACAGTTTAGTTGAATGACACCAGTCCCCAGTGGTTGGAATTTCAGTTACTATGTGTATTAACTAATTGTATAAAGTACAAACTTCTCTGCTAGCTCTCTGTTCCCCAATTTTTATGTAAATTACAGAGGCACATCATGATCAGTGGCTGATGGCATTACTTCCTTCAAATCCTGTTGGCGACTGGCCACTGAACATCTGTTACTCAGTTCACCCCCAGACAGCAAAGCATGCAGCTGTTTCCTTGTCTCCTAGTGATAAACCCATGTGAAATCATAAAGAGGGAGCTGGCCAAGAAAGACGAAAGGGCAGCAAAGAGACAAAAATGATGATGTTGGAAATGAAATTCAAAGCCAACATAAATGGAGTTAGCAAAGAAATAGCCACCCATGGCAGTAGTGACCATGCCATTCTTCCAGAGACTTTGGTGACATAGGTGAGGAGAGTGGTTGTGACAAAAAGGATGAAGATACCCCAGCAGAAGTGACGCCAGCAAAATGTTCATGTGTGAGCAACTCTCAGGGATACTTTGCAACACTGAACATGCAAATAATAAAGTGTTGGACGCTGATCCAAACTTGAAAAGGATACGACAGTTAATTATCAAGGATAGCAAAGATGCTTTCTCTGTATCATACACTTTATGAGAAGAAGGCAAGAACTGTTCAAACTTCTCTTGACAGGTATTTTACAAAGAAACAAATTATGTTAATTCTCAACATTCCTAATGTTTTAAATCACAATCTATTAAGTAAATATTGACTTCATTATTTTTTTCATTTTAACAAACATTTATAACTGACAGGAAGAGATTTCTTATTGTTTTGACAGAAAAATTTTAAAGATCACAGAACAATTATAATGTCCCCTGTGATTACTAAGATTACTTCACAGGTTTCGGTGCTCACAGTCATTTTTGCCGTCCTGCACTACCAAGCAAAGTGAGGACTGCTGTATACAAAGATAAATGCTGATAAATGATGTCTTCCCTTATTATTTTATTGGCCCAGGGAATCCAGAGGACCAAATCATACTGACTGTTCCATTGCCATTTCCACCCGCCCGTTAGGTTGAGGAAACTCTGGGATAAGAGGAAGTTGTAGTAACCAAGAGGAGAAAGGGTCCAGAGCTATCAAGCCTAATCCAGGGAAACTTCTACACAAACAAGTAAAGGACT
>PVKU01004725.1:0-22937 GCA_004027475.1 Anoura caudifer
ACAGAAGGTAAGTAAATTTTTAAGAATCAAGTGGAGACTCCATGAGTCATGGAGACCTCAGTTTTCTGATAAGGTAGAAAAGATGAGTCACACCTTCAAGAAAAATATAGCCAAGCTGTGTCAAGAAGCTCATCTCCACTGAGATTAAGCTTTACCTATTGCCCTGCTCAGGATAATGGTGGCTCCTTGATGTGGAACTCAATTGAGTCCTTCTGAAATTGTATATGGGGTGACAATTTCAGGCTATGATTTGTGTAGGAGATATGTATATAAGTCAAGAAATAAAGGTAAAGAAATATGTACATTTATATCAGACCTTAACTGTAATGAATGACCTTGCTTATGTTAGAGATCCCTCTCCTACAAGTTCACTACATTCCTTTGACCATGGAGACAAGGTTCTAGTCAAGATGTGGTAGACAGGATCTCCAGAGAGCCCATCAGAGGAAAAGTGGATTAAACCTTGGGGCATACTCCTCACCACCCAACCACAGACAAAGCAGCTGAAATAAAACCTTGGTATCATCACAACTGAGTAAAGAAAGCACCAGAGGAATAATGGACCACCAAACATCAAGAAGATTTGAAAGTCATCTTTTGAAAACAATAATATGCTCTTTTCATTACTTCTTGCCTAACCCCATGCTATGGAAAACTTAATCGTTTCAAATGAGATGAAAATATTTGGGTATATTTAGAGTTCTGGCCAAGATAGAGGCATAGGAAGACCCACTTCACCTCATCACACAACCAAAAGAAGAAAATGACCAATTTAAATACAAAATCAACCAAAACTGCCAGAAAATTGAACTGTGTGGAAGTATGACAACCAAGGAGTTAAAGAAAAAATGAAATATTCATCCAGAGTGGTAACAGGGTTAGAGGTGGGCAGTGTGGGCAGAGAGGACATGCAGCAAGGCTGGTGGACTAGGTGGGCTAAGCAGCAACTGCCAGATGAGGTGGTCCTACATTTGTATGTGAATAAACTGGGAGGAACAAATGTGGATCAAGACAAACTGCAGAACACAGGGTTCTAGTGCAGAGAAAATAAAGACTCAGAACCTCTGGCTGTAAAGACCTATGGGGTTGTGGCAGTGGAAGAAACTTCCAGTCTCTTGAAAGTTGGTTGAGAGCCAAGCATTTGGCATTGTTCCCTCTTGAACCTCTCCCCAACATACGGTGCCACAATGCAGTGAAGTGGTTTGCCCCATCCTGGTGAATACCTAAGGTTCCACTCCTTACAATGTAACAAGTGTGCCAAGGCAAAGAAATATTGCCCAAATGAAATAACAGATCAAAACTCTAGAAAAAGAACTAAGTGTCGAGGAGATAATGAACCTATCAGATACAGAGTTCAAAACACTGGTAATCAGGAAGCTCACAGAAATAATTATAGTCACAAAAGAAAGGAAGAAGTGAAGGCTATACCAAGTAAAATAAAGAAAAATATACAGGGAACCAACAGTGAAGGGAAGGAAACTTGGACTCAAATCAACGATTTGGAACAATAAGAAGAAATAAACATTCAACTGGAACAGAATAAAGAAAAAAAGAATTTAAAAAATGAATAGTGGCTTTTGAACCTCTGGGACAACTTTAAACATTCCAATATCTAAATCATAGGGGTAGAAAGAGAAGAAAGAGAAGAGGAAGAGCAAGAAATTGAAAACTTATTTGAAAAAATAATGACAGAAAACTTCCTCAATCTGGCAAAGGAAATACACTTCCAGGAAGTCCAAAAAATTCAGATAGTCCCATAGAAGTTGGACCCAAGGAAGTACATACCAAGGTGCATCATAATTAAATTACCAAATATTAAAGATAAGGAGAGAATCTTAAAAGCAGCAACAGAAAAGGAGACAGTTACCTACAAAGGAGTTTCATAAGACCAATAACTGATTTCTCAATAGAAACCTTACAGGCAAGAAGGAGCTGGAAAGGAGTATTCAAAGTCATGAAAAGCAAGGACCTCCATCCAAGATTACTCTATCCAGCAAATCCATCATTTAGAATGGGAGGGCAGATACAGTGCTTCCCAGATAAGGTCAAGTTAAAGGACTTCATTATCACCAAGCCCTTATTATATGAAATATTTACAAAACTTATCTAAGCAAAAGAAAATGATAAAAAATATGGACAGTAAAATGACAACAAACTCACAACTATCAGCAAATGAACCCCAAAACAAAAACAAACTAATCAAACAACTACAACAAGAACAGAAAAACAAACTAAGCAAACAACTAGAACAGAAACAGAATCACAGAAATGGAGATCACAAGGAAGAAGATCAGTGGGGAGAGGGAAGAGGGAGAATGGGGGGGAGATACAGGGATTAAGAAGCAAAATTGGTAGGTACAAAATAGAGAGCAGGGGGACTTCAAAGATGGCAGTGAGGTAGGTGGGTGAGGAGTCCACTTCCCCTGTGCAAAGTGGAACACCTAGCTGATCTTCTGAGGAACAGTGAACAGTCAATGGAATCCCAGCATATATGAAAGTTGGAGGCCAAAATTGTAGAGAACATTGAAAAACCAACGTTGAGGAGATTGCTTTGGGATGGTAAGGTCCCTGGGACCAGCAGGGGCCAGGATTGCTGCAGCCCCAGGTCCGGTGCCTGCTAGGCCTTCTGCAAGATTCTTGAAAGAGAGGGAGGTCAATGCAAAACAGGGAGAACAGAATGGCACAGGATGGACCTGGATGCTTGAGATTGCTAGGGGAAATAGGGATGGAGTGGCAGATGCACAGGGGTGGTGTTCACTCACTGAGACTGTGGACACCAGATGAGTCATTGCTGGAGAAATTGTGAAACCAGATGAAACCTGGAGAAGGGAGAAGAGTTGGGCCCTGGTGGACCCTGACTGGAGAACGTCCAGTCTGGTTGGAAGGATGGGCTCTGTGAGGGGCCGGGTGGTTGTTGGGAGCAGTAGACTTGAACAGGAAGATTTTGTTCAAGGAAAGGGATCTCACTGGTTGTTTGGGAAGCTCTCCCATGGCAGCTGCTACAGCCACTACCCCCTCCTACCTACCCCACCCTGCAGCTGCTGAAGCTGTAACCATGGCCACACCCCCACTTAAACACCCTCAGCCAAGCTTCAGCCTCAGCATGCCTCTGTCCCCAACCTCAGCGGTGACGCCCCAGCCCAGTGTGGCCAAACTCCATCCCTAAGAGGAAGGAGGAAGCACCCCCCACAAAGGAGAGCAGCAGGGCTCAGGGAGTTAGCAGTCCCCAGAAATACTTAACCCAGGGGGGATCTGAACTACTCCAAAGAGACTTTGAGAGTGCCTAGCACCTTGGACAGCAAAGAGCGAGAAGGTGGTGTGTGAGTTGCCCCTAATTGGTGCACCTCAAAGACAGCACAACTGGTGGATTGAAGGCACCAGCCAGGCTTAGAAGGGCACTGGGGGCCCAGATAATAACTAAGGAACTGGACTACAGGCTGAGCAACTGTGAAGAGTGCAGCCCAAACCAGGCCCCCATCCTCCAAAACCATAGGAAGGGAGAAAAGAGAAACCCAAACCCCCTTAGCCTGCCACAGCCAGGAAAAACAGCAGAACACACTTGGCCAGTTTAAAGCCAGCAGGAGGCATTTCTTTCATTATTTTTTTTGTTTTGTTTTTCCCACAGTAAGACCTGGAGCTGTGAAAGGACCAGAGTCAGACCCAAACAGGGATCACAAGGATAATCCAAACAATTGAGAAACTAAGACAAATTTCACTTTGCTATTCCAGAGAATTTGCATGTTATTGTTTTTTTTGTGTGTTATTTTTCATTGTTTTTACATTTTTATTTTATTAGTATTTTTATTTCTCTTCTTTGTGCTTAGTTTTCTTCATTTTGTTTGTTTAATTGCATTGTTTGGTTTTCCTTGTTCTCTCTTTCATATTGTATTTTTGATTTTCCTTCTCTCACTTCACTTGTGCTCCAATAGCACACTACTCTAGGTTGTGTATTTCCTATTCTTGTTATTCAGATAATATAGATTCTGTCATATGATTGTTTTCCTAGTATTAGTGTAAATAATTGTTGTTCCATACAATTGTGAATACCACACAGCATCCCTACTGCAACTTAGCCCATTTTACTGTCTTCTGGAACATTATTATTGTTCTGGTTAACTATTTCTAGCACACTACACCTATTTTCTATCCTTTACTCTAACTATGTCTCATCATCTAACCTTGCACAAGCATTCTGTTTTCTGGATTCAACTCACAATCCTCCTCACCTCTAACAGGAGTCTTATTTCTCTTTCACCTTTTATAAAAAGTGGCTAATTGGGTGAAATATCATGGTTAATACTACACTTATCCAAAGGATCTCCTATCTCTTCTCTACTTGTTGGAATTTTAAATCCAATAGGATACTATCCTATTGTCTTAAACCATTTTGCCTGCCCCCTCCAACTAATTACATAAAAGAGTAGGTGGTAGCTATGAACATCAATATACATGCTGGAGGAGAGAAGCCACCAACAAAGGGACCACCAACAGATAATAAGAGAAGATGGTGAAGGAGTGAGGGAAAGCCACATTAACCTCCACCCAGGACCAGTCTGAAATTGAAATTAAGTATTGGAAAAATTACCCAGAACAACCAACTGAACAATAGTGAAAGAAAAGCCTCAAAACCTTGGAAAGACAGACAAACCATCTTCAACACAACCTGTCCACACCTGCACAACAGCTTACAAGGCATGGTGGGTGGAGTGACTCTCATTTAACCAGCTGAAGGGAAGGACCCACCAAAGAAAGACCCAACAACAATCAAAACCCAAAGACATACACATAGCCAACATAAATGACAACCCAAGAGTAGCAAGTTGAGGAGATCAAGGAGACTGCATCACTGAGTCTCACAGGTCTCCTTCCATAGAGGTTCACACCATAAACACAGGGAGTCAGAACAGATCAATTTAAGAAGCAGAGGCTAACAAGAAGAGTCTCACAAACATTGGGAAGACAAACAAACAAACCCCAAATGAAAAGAAAGGAGGAAGCCTTGGAAAGAATGTCAAATGAAATAGAGGCAAGTCAAACATCAGATACTGAGTTCAAAGCAATGGAAATAAGAAAGCTCAATGAGCTCACTGAGAATTACCAAAAACTACAGGGAAACTACAATGAACTCACTGTAAACTATATCAACATGAAAAGGGAAATAGAAACTATTAAAAAGGGCCAAAGGAAATGTAGAATGCAACTTCTGAACTGAAGATGACAGTAGAAGGAATCAAAAGCAGGCTAGATGAAGCAGAGGATTGAATCAGCAAGCTGGAGGACAAGGTAGACAAAAACACCCAGGAAAAGCAAGAAAAGGAAAAGAGGCTCAGAAAGGATGAAGAGGTGTAAAAGGAACTGCAGGACAACATAAAACATAATAATATCCATATAACATGGATACCAGAAGGAGAAGAAGAAGAGCAAGGGATAGAAAACCTATTTGAAAAAGTCATGATGGAAAACTTCCCTAATTGGATGAGAGAAAAAGTCACATAAATCCAGGAAACACAGAGAGTCCCAGTCAAGAGAAATGCAAAGAGGCCCACTTCAAGATACATCATAATTAAAATGGCAAATCCTAAGAGGAGGAGAGAACCTTGAGGGCAGCAAGGGAGAAATATGAACTAACATACAAGGAAGCCCTGATAATGCTCACAGCTTGCTTCCTAATGTAAACACTCCAAGCCAGAAGAAATTGGAAAGGAATATTCCAGGTAATGAAAAACAATACTACTCTAACTAACAAGGCTGTCAATTAAAATGGAAGGCCAGATATTTTCCCAGACAGAAGAAACCTCAAAGAATACACCTCCAGCAAATTATCATTGCAAGAAATGCTAATGGGTCTGCTTTAAGAAAAGGGGATAAAAAGAGTGAGAGAGAGGAACAAAAGTATGAAAAAAATGGCAATAAGTACCTATCAATAATAACCTTAAACATAAATGGATTAATATCCAATAAAAAGACATAGAGTAGTTGAATGGATAAGAAATCCTGACCCACACATATGCTGCCTACAAGAGGCACAAAACAGAACAAAAGACCTACACAGACTGAAAGCAAAGGGTTGGGAAAAAAAATATTCCAAGCAAATGAACAGGAAAATAAAGTGGTAAAAAAGCCAAGCTAGCAATACTCATATCAGACAAAATAGACTTCCAAATAAGAGTCATAAAAAGAGACCCAGAAGGTCACTTCATAGTACTCAAGGGAACAATCCATCAAGAAGACAGAACATTGTAAATATATATGCACCCAACATAGGAGCACCCAAATACATAACAAAAATCTTGGAGCACTTCAAGTAAGATATTGACAGCAACACAATTATCGTAGGGGATTTTAACTCCTCACTGTCAAAAATGGACAGATCTTGCAAACAAAATATCAACAAACATATTGCAGTGTTGAACAATGCCCTAGACCAAATGGACTTAACCAATACATATAGAGCATTTCATCCCAAAATGAAGGGGACCACGTCCTGTGGTGTCCCCAGGAGTCGCGGTTGGAATGAGACTACCAAGACAAGATCTGCTTGGGGAGAAAAGACTGGCTAATCTCTCATAGGAGAAGAGCCCCAATGTCCCTTCTCCTGAGGCTTTTATTGAGAATGATATGTGCAGGTGTTGGGAACCACCTTGCCTGGTTTCAGAAACTGTAACTCCTCATGTCTAAGGCTTTGTAAAAAGACATTGGGACCATAGGCCTTTAAGGAAACAAAGCTTATCTTCCTTGTAGGGGTGCTACCTCTTCCCCCTTTCACTTCACCCTGCTTGGCCCTGGGCAAATGACTGGTTAGCCAATGACAGGGAAGATTCCTCAAGGGAGGGATGACCTACAACAGGCATGGTCATGAAGGGGCCCTCAGGGAAGGACTTGGGAGGCTATAGGAAAAGGGGGTGATGGACCCTTGCCCCTAGGCTTTGACATAACCTGAGACCTCACTCTGTCTGCAAGAAGTCACTTAATCTCTTAGCTGCCTTACATCCCCTACCCAACTTAAGTCTGAAACAATGCTGGAGATGGGTGCAGCCCTGTTCTGGAAATGACAGGTTCCCTGGAGTGATCAGGCCTAAGAAAGAATGCATAAAATTCTATGAAACCTACTTTGCTAATATCCTCAATTTAAATGATAAGGGTTCAAGCATGAAATGAGTTTGTTCCCCAAAGTTTTATGGCCCTTTTGCTATCTAATCCTGACTCAAAATAAGCCCTCAGAGTTCTTTGAATGTTATCTATTGTTTAATCATTACTACCTCACAATGATTGATGAGCTTTATGTATACACACTGTATGTCTATGCAAATTGACCCCAATAAAAGCCCATTGAGGAAAAGGCTCCTGGTCCTTTTCCTCTGAGAGATTGGCCACTTTTCTTCTTCAAGCAGATTATATCTTGGTAGACTTATTCTCATCTATGGTGGCCGGGGAGGAGAGTTCTGCAGGCAGAGCCCCCCCCAACATGCAGGGGTATACAGCATACATGCATAGCTCAAAAATCAGTGTTAGAGCTACATTTAATGCAAAACAGATATTGTTTACCGGTAACAATAGAAGGAAGACAGAGATCAGCCTTAGGTTAGGGTCTGTTAGACACACTGATGCAGATGATCATTAAGGCAGGGCTAAGGAGTATTCTTCCCTGTCCTGAAGTTAAACAACTGGTTATTCAATATCAGGGCTATAGCAGAGTAAGCTTCAGGGGATACAATGCATTCTTTAGGCCAGATTTTCCTGGGAACCCTTGGTGTTAGTATTGGGTCATGCCTACCTCTCAGAATTCCCAGGTTTTTGGTCAAGACTTATAGGCCCTTATCCAAGGACTGGTGTATTCAGGGGGTGTGATATACCCCAAACCAGGCCAGGCAGTTCCCAACACCAAAGAGGCAAAATACACATTATTTTCAAATGCACATGGAACATTTTCAAACATAGAACACATGATAGGACACAAAACAAACCTCAATAAATTCAAGAAAATTGAAATTATACCAAGCATTTTCTCTGACCACAGGAACTGACACTAGAAAAAAACTCAAAAATATTCAAACTCATGGAGATGTAATAGCATGCTATTAAACATTGAATGGGCCAACATGAGATCAAGAAAGAAATCAAAAAGTTTCTGGAAACAAATGAAAATACACTCAAAAGGATTCAAAATTTATGAGACACAGTGAAGGCAGTCCTGAGACAGAAGGGTGGAAGGAATCAAACAAGATCACAGCAGAATTAAACTACATAGAGACTAAAAGCAAAATTCTAAGGATCAATAAATTCAGGAGCTGGTTCTTTGAAAAAATGAAATTGACAAGCCTTTCAGCAGAATCATCAGGAAAACAGTGAGAGGGCCCAAGTAAACACAATCAGAAATGAAAGAGGATAGATTATAGCTGATATCACAGAAATACAAAGGGTTGTAAGAAATTATTGTGAAGAACTATGTATACCAAGACATTTAAAAACCTAGGTGAAGTAGACAAATTTCTAGAAAAATATAATCTTCCAAAACTCAATGAAGAAGTAGAAAGCCTGGAAGACCATTAACAGCTGATGAAATTGAAGCAGTAATGAAAAAGCTCCCGGCACACAAAAGTCCATGAAGGGATGATTTCACAAAAAAATTCTGCAAAGCACTTAAGGAATAGCTAACAACTATCCCACACAGACTATTGCAGAAAATCCAGGTAGAGGGAATATTCCGAAACTCTTTTCATGAAGTCAGCATCACCCTAATTCCAAAACCAGATAAACACACAACAAAGAAAGAAAACTACAGGTCAGTATCACTGATGAACACAGGCTCTAAAATCCTGAACAAAATATTATCAAACAGCATCAAGCAATACATTAAAAAGATCATACACCATGATCAAGTGGGATTCATCCCAAGGATGCAAGGATGGTACAATATTTGTAAATCAATCAACGTAATACAGCACATTAACAAGAATAAGAACAAAAATCACATGATCATATCAATAGATTCGGAAAAAGCATTTGATAAGGTGCAGCACCAATTTATGATAAAAACACTCAGCAAAGTGGGATAGAGGGACCATTCCTCAACATAATAAAGGCCATGTATGAGAGACCTGCAGCCAACATCATACTCAATGGGCAAAAACTGAAAACTTTCCCACTAAAATAAGGAACAACACAAAGTAATCCACTTTTGCCACTTCTATTCAACATAGTGTTGGAAGTCCTAGGCACAGCAATCAGACAAGAAAAAGAAATAAAAGGCCTGCAAATTGAAAAGAGGAAACAAAACTCTCATTGTTTGCAGATGACACAATAGTGTATGTAGAAAATGATATAGACTGCACCAAAAAAGTGCTCAACCTAATAAATTAATTTGGCAAAATAGCAAGATAAAAAGTCAATATTCATAAATCAAAGCATTTTTTTACACCAACAATGAAATATCCGAAACAGAAATCCAGAGGAAAGTACAATTTGATATAGCAACAAGAAAAATAAAATACCTAGTAATAACCCTAACCAAGGAGGTAAAAGACCTGTACTTAGAAAAGTATACAACACTGAATAAAGAAATTAAGGAAGACACAAACAAATGGAAACACATACCATGTTCATGGATAGGAAGAATTAACATCATCAAAATATTCATACTGCCCAAAGCAATTTATAGATTCTATGCAATACCTATTAAAGTACCAATGCCATATTTCACAGATATAGAACAAACACTTCAAAAATTTATATGGAATGAGAAATGACCCTGATTAGCTGCAGCAATTTTGAGAAAGAAGAGCAAAGTAGGAGGGATCACAATACCTAATATCAAACTGTATTACAAGGCCACTGTAATCAAAACATCCTGGTACTGGCATAAGAACAAAGAGATAGACCAATAGAACAGAACAAAGAGCCCGGAAATAAACCCAAGTCTCTATTGTCAATTAATATTTGCCAAGGGGCAAGAAGCATAAAAAGAAGTAAAAATAGATTCTTCAGTAAATGGTGTTGGGAGAACTAGACAGCTACATGCAAAAAATAAATAAATAAATAAACTCAATCAACAATTTCCACCATAAACAAAAATAAATGTAAGGTGGATAAAAGACTTAAATATAAGTTGTGACACATAAAAGTCCCAGAGGAAAACATCTCAGAAAAATCTCAGACATTCCATGCAGCAACATCTTCACTGACATGTCCCTGAAAGCAAGGGACATGACGGAAAGAAAAAACAAATGGACCTCATCAAATTAAAAAGCTTCTTCACGGCTAAAGAAAACAGTATTAAAATAAAAAGAGAACCAACTGTATGGGAAAACATATTTGCCAATGAAACCTCGGAGAAGGGTTTGATCTCCAAAATATATAAAGAACTCACATGACTCCACTCCAGGAAGACAAAAAACCCAATTAAAAAAATAGGCAAAAATATTGAACAGACACTTCTCCAAGGAGGACATACAGAGGGCCCAGAGACACATGAAAAGATGTTCAGCATCATTTGCCATCAGAGAGATGCAAATTAAAACCACAATGAGATACCACCTCACACCAGTCAGAATGGCCAATGTAAACAAATCAACAAACAAGTGTTGGAGATTGTGCAGAGAAAAGGGAACCCTGTTGCACTGTTGGTGAGAATGCAGACTGGTGCCGCCACTGTGGAAAACAGTATGGAATTTCCTCAGAAAACTTAAATGGAACTGTCTTTTGGCCCAGCAATTCCTCTGCTGGGATTATACCCTAAGAGCCCTGAAACACCAATCAAAAAGAACTGATGCACCCCAATGTTCACAGCAGCACAATTTACAATAGCCAAGTGCTGGAAGCAACCTAAGTGCCCATGAGTAAGTGAGTGGATAAAAAAAAAAAATGTGGTACATTTACACAATGGAATTCTACACAGCAGAGAGAAAGAAGGAACTTATACCTTTTATGACAGCATGGATGGAACTGGAGAGCATTGTGCTCAGTGATATAAGCCAGGCGGTGAGGGACAAATACCATATGATCTCACCCTTAACTGGAACATAATCAACAAAAAAAAAAAGGAAAACAATATATACCTAGAGTCATTGAAATTAAGAGCAGTCTAACAATATAGGGGAGGGGGCAGCAGACATTGGGAAGAAAAGTATTAAGAAACTACTATAAAGGACAAATGGACTAAACGAAGGGGGAGGGTGGAAGCAAGGGAGGGAGGTGGGTTTGGAGGGGGTGGGGAGAATACACAGACAACTATAATTGAACAACAATAAAATATTTTAAATTAAAAAAATAAATGATAAAGTCTTTATAATACAAGTTCTAATGACTTAAGCTTCTTCAGTGACTAGCTTTTAATAAAAAAACACTATCGGCCAAATTTGGCTTGGATCAAATGTTAATAATACAAACCAATTAGTGGATGTTTGCTTATATTAGGATAAAACAGACACTTTAATATTTATCCTCAGCCATGGAAATTTTTAAAAAATATATTTTATTGATTATGCTATTACAGTTGTCCCATTCCCCCCTTCATTTCCCTCCACCCTGCACACTCTCTCCCACCCACATCCCCCCCATTTAGTTCATGTCCGTGTGTCATAAGTTCTTTAGCTTCTACATTTCCCATACTATTCTTGCCCTCCCACTGTCTATTTTCTCTCTACCATCTATGCTACTTATTCTCTGTACCTTTTCCCTCTCTCTCCTCCTCCTACTCCCCTGTTGCTAACCCTCCATGTGATCTCCATTTCTGGGGTTCTATTCCTATTCTTGTTGTTTGCTCAGTTTGCTTTTGTTTTAGGTGTGGTTGTCAATAACTGTGAGTTTGCTGTCTTTTTATCTACTTTTTCTTAGATAAGTCCCTTTGACATTTCATATAATAAGGGCTTAGTGATGATGAACTCCTTTCACTTGACCTTATCTGAGAAGCACTTTATCTTCCCTTCCATTCTAAATGACAGCTTTGCTGGATAGAGCAATCTTGGATGTAGGTCCTTGACTTTCATGACTTGGAATACTTCTTTCCATTCCCTCCTTGCCTGTAAGGTCTCTTTTGAGAAATCAGCTGACAGTCTGATGGGAACTCCTTTGTAGGTTACTACTGTCTCCTTATCTCTTGCTGCTTCTAGGATTCTCTCCTTCATGTTAATCTTGGCTAATGTAATTATGATGTGCTTTGGTGTGTTCCTCCTTGAGTCCAACTTCTTTGGGACTCTCTGAGCTTCCTGGACTTCCTGGAAATCTATTTCCTTTGTCAGCTTGGGGAAGTTCTCCTTTATTATTTTTTCAAATAAGTTTTCTACTTGCTGCTCTTCCTCTTCTCCTTCTGGTACCCCTATAATTCAGATGTTGGAACGTTTAAAGATGTCCTGGAGGTTCCAAAGCCTCTCCTCCTTTTTTTTGAATTCTTGTTTTTCATTCTTTTCTGTTTGGTTTTTTCTTTCTTTCTTCCTTCTGGTCCACTCCATTGATTTGAGTCCCAGTTTCCTTCCCATCACTATTCATTCCCTGTGCATTTTTCTTCATTTCGCTAAGTATAGCCTTCATTTTTTCATCTAATTTGTAACCATATTCAACCAATTCCATGAGCATCCTAATCAACAGTGTTTTGAACTGTGCATCTGATAGGTTGGCTATCTCTTTGTCTCTTAGTTGTATTTTCTCTGGAGCTTTGATTTGTTCTTTCATTTGGGCCATTTTGTTTTTATTTTTGTCCTGTCACAGCTGTTATGTATGAGGTGCAGAGCCTTAGTTGTTCACCAGGATGGGGCAACCCAGTTGCTGGGTTGTAACGCTGTATGTGGGAGTGGGGTCCGAGTGAACAATGGCACTTGTTCCACTCTCTGTCGGATTTTAGTCCCTTCTGCACTTCCTCCAAGCAAACTGGGACTTTCTGATGCTTATTCCCATGTAGGTGGGCTTGTGTTCATTCTAGGACCCTGTGGGTATCTCCAACGAACTCTCCTGTGAGGCTGGGAGTTTCTCCCAGAACCTCAACCTCCACAGGTGTTTTCAATTAGTGTTTTGAGGCTTTATTTCCCCACACTGGAACCCTGGGTTGCTGGGTTGCTCGGTCTGTCCTGCTCCCCAGTTTCACCTCGTTTATCTGCAAGCTAATGTGGGATCACCAGGTCAGCCAGCCACCTTGTGCACAGTGCAGAGCCTCACAATAACTGCCTTGCTGGGTCTGCCAGCTCTTGCCTGCATACCCAGGGTCTGCCCACTGCTGACTTGTACACCCAGAGTTTGTCAGCTGCTGCCTTGTGTGCCCGGTACTACCACTTCTGGGACCCCTCTCCACCTGGCCGCCCCTCTTACCAGTCTGGATAAATGTGTCTATTTTAACCCCTTAGTTGTTGGACTTCCATACAGTTCAACTTTCTGTCAGTTCTGGTTGTTATTTTGTTTCTAAATTGTTGTTGTCCTTATTTTGGTTGTGGGAGGAGTCACAGTGCATCTACCTATGCCTCCACCTTGGCCGGAAGTGTCATGGACATTTTTTTAAATTGCTTTTAGAGAGAGAGTGAGAGGGAGAGAGAAACACCCATATAAGAGAGAAACACCCATGTAAGAGAGAAACAGTGATTGTTTGGCTCTTGAACATGTCTGGACTTGGGATCGGTGCCCAGAGTGGGGACTTTATGTAGCTGGACCAAGGATCACTCCCCAACTGGGGAGAGAACCAGCCAGAGCTCAAATAGGCATTCTTGATATAGAGCTCCCTTTTTCAGTGCAGCAGTTCCTCGAGTAACATAGTTTCTTCAACATTGTTTAATTATAACATTGATAAAAGGAAAAAATCTATTTCTGACTGGCTCCATGGTATGTGTGGAGCTGGCACATTCTCCCCACATCTGTGTGGTTTTTCTTTCAGGAATCCAAGTTCCTGCCACATCCCAAGGATGTGCACCTGAAGTGAATTGGTGTGTTTATGTTGTCCCAGTCTCAGTAAGTGTGGATGTGCCCTGCCAAGGAAAGGTGTCCTGTCCTGGGCAGAGTCCGGCTTTGTACCACTTGGGACCCTAAACTGAAATAAGTGAGTTAGAAAATCACTCTTACTTGTTTTTATTCATCTTTCTTAATTATGTATATAGCTCACATTTATTTCAATGTTTAATATTAAAAACATTTAGGCTATTTTGAAATTTGGTAATGTTTTTGTGACCAAAAATATTCCATAGAAATAAAACTCTTGGTTATACCAATTAGCCCAGTATAAAATTGATGTCATTTCACTTAAAGTTGTAGTTTCTAAGAACCTATCAATGAGGACTTACTGTACCTGCATCACAAATCTATAATAAGCCAAGTTCAAAACAATTACATATGAAAAGAAAACTGCATTCTGAATCCAGAAAGAACAGTGTGATTTTTGTTGCAGCTATTGCACTTTCATGTAAATTTGATTCTTCACTTAATATATAAAATTTCAAGATGCTTGTTACTAGTAGGGCTGTATTTAATGCCTCCTAATTTAACTATTGTAGATTCTGTTGAAGTATTAGACAAGGAGACCATTGGACCATGGTGACTCTAATACCTTGGGAGCCTATGTAAGCAAACTGAAACCTAACCAAGAGTCACTGCGCTTGAATCTTAGAAAATGAAACTTCAGAACACATCATCACAAACAGCCAAGGAGGGCTTTACCAAACACAGCAACCATTTAGGCTGTAGCCAATCAAATAATTGCTTTGCTTTTCTTCTGCATCTGCCCTATAAAAGCCTTGTTTCAAGCTTCTGTCAGTGGAGTGCTCCTAACCATTTTCCATTTGGTGCTGCCTGATTTAAATGGACATGTGCTCAAATAAACTATTGTACATTTTTAAATAATAAAAAATAAAAAATAGGCAGAGGGAGGTTAAGAATAGCATAGGAAATGGACAAACCAAAGAATTTCTATGTATGATCCATGGACATGAACTAAGAGAGAAAATGCTAGAGGGAATGGGGGTACCATGTGGAGGGAGATAAAACTGAGAAGCAAGAATGGGATAAATATAATAGTATAATCAATAAAATATACCAAAAGAGAAAGAAATGAAAATATTTGGGGCTATTTAGCAAAAAATGTTCTAAACATCTCTGACTTTTGTCTTGCAGGAGGATCTTACATCAAAAAAGCTTTCACTTCATGTCTTGTGGGTATTTGTATTCCCTTGGAAAGCCTTTGACATTATATTGTGTTTGAGCATATCAATAGAAAATGACCTACTCCAATATTTATAATTGGGGACCTGGGGTAACTCTAAAGGATATGGAAATATTTTCTTTAAAGGCTGCTGATGTAGCCCTAGCTGGAGAGTGTGCAACTTTTGTTAACTTACTAAAAACTGTTTTGTGCTTTCAGCAAATGCGTTGCAGAAGATAGCATAAGAACTCTGAGACTGCAGTCCAACATTTAGCATCCTGGTTTCCAGGAAACACCTTTTAGCATTCAGGTAGCACTGGGAATGAGTGACTAGAGGGGAAATAAAGGCAAGGCCCTCACCATTGCAATTTAACAAAGAACTTAATACAGGAGACTAAATACAAGGCACCCTTGACCCAGTCATCCTGAGCCTGGTTTAATAAAGTTACCAGGAATTCCAAACAACAAAATAGTGTGTGTGAAAGTGGGGGGATGTTGAGGGGTGTGGCATGAAAGTCTGTGTGTATCATCTCCATTAGCTAGGAAAAGGAAAACCTTGTGATTGTGTATTCATCCTGAGGGCTGGAAAGGGGGAAACAAGGTGTGGGTTCTACAGTTTCCAAAGAAAAGCCCGCAAAACAACTTGGTTTACCTGCCTGCTCCCCGTAACATATCCAAAATGAAGAAATAGAGCCTGGGGCAAGATAAGGATACAGGCTACCAGACCCTTACAAATACCTATGTTTGGGTAGTCATATCTCCCTGAGGGAAAGCTGGCACCATATTTACTTGTCAATCAATATGTAACTCCTTCACCCCCACCCTGCCAACTATATGTCCTCAGAACAAAGGACTTGTTCTCTCCTGGCTTTTTTTCACACAGTATGGGTGGGGGGCCCTGGCCACCTGGACTCTCGCCACTTGGGTGCTGGCCACCTGGCTTCTGGCCACTCTGCTTTTGCCACCTCTATTCTTGCTACCCTTGCTTTTGCTCTCCCATTAGAACTGAGCACTAATAAACTTTGCCTGTGCACTAATAGGGTCACTGTTCTGTAATTCTTTACCGGGTTGATGAGAAGAACCAGGGTTTCTCTGGTAACAGAGCTGAAGATGAATTGCACCACCACCACCAATGTATCTTATGCTTTTGCTCATATTAAATTGATTGCAGAATGGTTTTTAATATATGAAAGGACTGTTTATTCCTATGTTCCAGCAAAAAGTTCTAGGGGACCATGATCTCTAGAAAGACTGACAGTGTTTATACCTCATAAGTCCCACCCAACCTGGGTTCAATGGGAACTCTCTATTGCACCTGACTGTAACAGTGATTTACACCTTTTAGGCCCAATGAATATGTGTCTTTGACTATATTTGTAATGTCAGCCATAATAACCTATTTGAATGTAGAAATAAGTAGACTAGCTTGTGCTGTGGCAAAAGCTTTGAATGCTACCTCACAAGGCATCAATGCCATTAGTCAAGAACTAGGACAAGTTAGAGAAACAGTATTTGAGAATCTTGTAGCTATAGACTGCCTCCTTTTAAGACATAATCATGGATGTGAAGAATCTAAAGAACTCGGCTGTTTCAACCTGATAATTTAGAGCTCATAGAGCACAAAATAAAGCAAGTAAATTAAGTAGTTTCCAATGTAAAACAGAGAGGGATTCTTTGGTATTGATTTGCCTAAACTAACCTACTGGTTGCCTAGTATTATTGGTCTTAGAGAGGCTTTGTTGTTTTTATTCTTTTAATTTTTTTCAGTATCATACTTTGTTGCATATCATGTGCCCCCTTATGCAGATCTGCAATTAAGTGTATTCCTAAGCCCCCTACCAAATGATCTAATGCTAATATGTGTTCAACAGCAAAATGAGCGCTTTCATATGAAACCGATTTCATAGAAATAAGATGGTTTAAACTAACAGTGAGGAAGTGATGGGGGACTCAAATGGAAAATTTTAGTTTCAGGTATTAGCTAATAACCTTAGAAATCAATGCATATAAAAAGTTATTATTTCAGAAACTAAATATATGACCTACCTTGACTCTAGGAAACTACAAACAGTTCCACTTTTGTGCCTAGGAAGACTGCAAGCAATCAAGATGGTGTCGGAGTCATTCTACTCAAGCTTTAGATGCCCACTGCCCAGGACACAGATAAAGACTACCACCGAGGACACAAATGAAAGAATGTTGCAGGTTTTATCTGAATAACTTATCCCCTGAATTCCAAACCCCTTACCCACACTTTCTTTCTCCTTATAAAAAATGTCAATTCAAAATAAAATTTAAGATGGTCTGTTAGTGTACATAACCCACCATCTTCTCAGAATGCTGGCCATATGAATAAAGCACCCATAAAAAATCCCTTTCTCTGCTTACTGGGTCTGGTAGGTGACAGGAAGCAGGAATGCTGGCTTTCCCAGTTTACTTTGGAATATCAAGGTAACTTCTCTTGGACAAAAGCTGTGACCACATATTCCCTCATTGTTATTGGTATTATGTTAATTGTTGACTCTTAACTATCCCTTACCCACCTATGTAAAAGAAGTATGTGTCTATCATTTAATTTTTATCCAATCCCAGAGGTTTTCCTATTTTGCTTTCTTCTGTCTCCCTAATCTATCACCAGTGGCCTTCATGTAGTCCCCTTATGGCTCCTCCTTTGATTCCAATGTATAAAATAATGTGCTAGACTGCCATTCTCTATAGCATTTCTCAATCCAATGAGATATTTTTTCCCAGCAATCATCATCAGTTTGGCTCAAATAAACTCACTAAAAATTCTCTACCCACCCCCCCAAAAAAAGCTTTAATGAGTCTTTTTGTTTTGTGAAAGTAGAATTTCTCCAGGCTTACTCACTACTAGGAAATCTGAGGCTTGGGAGAGGTGTGGACCAGTGGACTGACACACTCTACTTTCATTCTAGACTCTTCTAGTGAGCCTTTTTTCACTGCTGAGGTATAAAACTAAGCATCACATTTTCTCACTGCCCTTGCAAGTCAGGTTGTCAAGTGATTTGGGTTTTACAAATGATATGTACCCATACAATGTTTAGAAGGTGACAGCAAAGAGCCTGGAGTGCAGTCCCCTTTATTCTGCAGTGGCTAAATCATGAATCCCAATGCCTAGTCCTTGACTTTGTTATTATTGAAAATCAGCAAATAAAAATGTTGCTTTCTTCCTTGCTCTACTCAAAAGATTCTTCTGTTTGTTCCCTAAGCCATGCACAGTCTACCCTGCAGTGGCTGCCAACATTTTCACCACCATGGACCAGTTTCATGGAAGACAATGTTTCCATGGAAGCAGAGGGAAGGTACAGAAACATAGGAAACAGAGCTCGGGTGGGTGAAGCTTTACTTGCTTGCAAGAGCTCACCTCCTGCCCTCCTGCTGTGAGGCCAGTTTCCTAAATGGTCAAGTACCAGTACCTACCTGTGGCCCAGGCTTTGGGGACTCCTGGGTATATAGCTAAGATTCTCAATCAGGAGCCATTCCTTATCTCTCAGGGGACAGTTGTCAATATCTGGAGTTTTTGACTATCAGAAACCAGTGTATGGTTGGGCAAAGGGGTAGGGGAGAGCTGGAATATTATTGCCATCTAGTGAGTAGAGGTCAGAGGTGCTCTTAAATATCCCACAGGTTGACTCTACATAGCAAAGAATTATCCCATCCAACATGTTAATAATACTGAAGTTTAGAAACCCCAGAACCATGAAATGTGCTCAATATATGGTAATTAATTGGTTCTTTAGCTCTGTGAGGTGCTTTAATTTACTCCGCATGATGAAGATATAACAAGATTATATCTCCTCAGCAGAAATACCCCAAGTACTTCCCACATATACCCATACATAACACAACTCCTTGCCTACTTCCCCAAAGGCATTTTGTGGATGATCCTTGGCAGCCCTCATAGCACTTTGCTCCTCCCCAGGTCACATCACATTTAGTGCTGTGGCTCTACACATCACTAAATTCCTTTCTGGGGATTCAGTAGGGATATCTGCCAAGGAGGTAAGGCAATACCAGAGGCCAATGCATGGCTTGCAATCTTTGCTTTACAGAGCCTTAGAGTTTCATAGAACACTCTTAATGGTTAAGAAGTTGAGTAGTAGGGCTTCTGGGATACTCCATTCCTACTCTAACTAGAACACTTGTATTTGTACCTGTATTACAGATTGAAGTGTATACAATTTCATTTGAAAAATGCATACTACTATTTGTTTTAAAATTTGAAGGACAATGGAGAAGATAATTTTTAAGACCTAGTCCAGATCCATCTCTTTTTTTTTTTACTGTATGTTATTTTTCTTTTTATTTTCCACTCATTCCCCATTAGGTGGTTTCCGTTTATAGATATCATTCCATGTCATTTCTCCCATCCTAAACCTGTGGTAGACAGACATAATTAAGATACTATGCTTTTTCTGTAGAATTCAGAATTCTGGTCACCAGAGGGGAGAGGGGAGGGAAGATCAGGGGAAAAGGGGAAGGGTTTACAGGAACAAGTATAAAGGACATATGGATAAAAACTAGGGGGTGGAAATGGGAGGGAGGTGGGGAGGGCTGGGGTGGTGGGCTGGGATGGGAGTAAAAAACAGAAAACTGTACAAGAACAACAATTAAAATAAATTTTTAAAAAACAGATCCATCATTTTATAATGTAAAGAAACATGGATAACAAACATAAAAAAATGCTTAGCGTGCCCTGGCTGCTGTGGCTCGGTAGATTCAGTGCCAGCCTTCCAACCAAAGGGTCACCAGATCAATTCCCAGTCTAGGGCACATGCCTGATGTGTGGGCCAGGTCCTCAGTGGGTGGACTATGGGGGTGACCACACATTGATGTTTCTCTCCCTCTCTTTCTCCCTCCCTTCCCTTCTCTAAAGGTAAATAAGTAAAATATTTTTTAAAAATGCTTACCCTCTAGGGAAGAAATCAAAAATTTCTGGAAAAAAAATTCACAACATCCAAAACCTATGAGAAACAGTGAAGGCAGTCCTAAGAGGGAAGTTCATAGTGATATAGGCCTATATCTAAAAAAGATACAAACATTTCAAATAAACAACCTAACAAGAAAGTGAGAGACAACAACAAAGACAGCCTAGAGCAAGTAGATGGAAGGAATGAAACAAGATCACAGCAGAATTAAACTACATGGAGACTAAAAGCACAATTCTATGGATCAATGAATCCAGGAGTTGGTTCTTTGAAAAGATAAATAAAATCAACAAGCCTTAAGCAGGCTCAAAAAGAAAAAAAGAGAGAGGACCAAAATAAACACAATCAGAAATCAAAGAGGAGAGATTACAACTTATACCACAGAAATACAAAGGATTGTAAGAAACTACTATGAAGAACTGTTTGCCAAGAAATTTGAAAACCTAGGTAAAAGAGACAAATTTCTAGAAAAATATATCTTCCAAAACTGAATGAAAGCAGAAAGCCTGAACAAGCCATTAACAGCTGATGAAAATGAAGCTGCAATCAAAAAGCTTCCTACACAAGAAAGCCCTGGACCACATGGTTTCACAGCAGATTTTTATAAAGCATTTAATGAAGACCTAACTCCCATCCTTCAGATATTATTCCAAAAAATTCAAGAAGATGGAAGACTCCCAGACTCTTTTTCTGAAGCCAACATCATCCTAATCCCAAAAGAAGATAAAGCACAACAAAAAAGAAAACTTAGGCCAATATCACTGATGAACATAGACACTAAAAACCTCAACAAAATATTGGCAAAATGCATCCAGCAATTTGTTAAAAGGATCATACACCATGATCAAGTGTGATTCATCCCAGGAATGCAAGGATGGTACAATATTCGCAAATCAATAAAGGTAATACACCACATAAACAAAATGAAAGACAAAAATCATGTGATTATATCAATAGATTCAGAAAAAAGCATTTGATAAGGTATAGCACCCATTTATGATAAAAACACTCTGCAAAGTGGGAGTAGGGGGAGCAGACCTCAACATAATAAAGGCTACATATGAAAAACCTAGAATGAACATCATACTCAATGGGCAAAAATTAAAAACTTTCCCACTAAGATTAGGAACAACACAAGGATGTCCACTTTCAGCACATATTATTGGAAGTCCTAGCCATAGCAATCAGACAAGAAAAATAAATAAAAGGCATCCAAATTGGAAAGGAGGTAGCAAAACCAACCTTGTTTGTCGATGACATGATAGTGTACAAAGAAAATCCTACAGACTCCACTGAAAAACTACTTAACCTAGTAAGTGAATTTGGCAAAACAATGAAATACAAAGTCAATATTCAGAAATCAAAGGCATTTTTCTACATCAACAATGAAATATCAGAAACAGAAATCAGGAAAAAATTCCATTTGATATAGCAACAAGAAAAATAAAATACCTAGGAATAAACCTACCCAAGAAGGTAAAAGACCTGTACTCAGAAAACCACAACATTGAAGAAAGCAATTAAGGAAGATATAAACAAACTGAAACATGTACCATGCTCCTGGATTGGAAGAATTAACATCATCAAAATGTCCATACTACCTAAAGAAATTTATAGATTCAATGTGATTCCAATTAAAGTGCCAATGACATATTTCACAGATATAGAACAAACATTTAAAAATACATATGGAACCAGAAATGACTCCAAATAGCTGCAGCAATTATGAGAAAGAAGAACAAAGTAGGAGGGATCACAATGCCTGATATCAAACTGTATTACAAGGCCACTATAATCAAAACATCCTGGTACTGGCATAAGAACAGACAGATACACCAATAGAACAGAACAGAGAGCCCAGAAATAAACTCAAGTCTCTATGGTCAATTAATATTGCTTGCCCCCAAGGGGCAAGAAGCATAAAATGGAGTAAAAATACACTCTTCAACAAATGGTGTTGGGAGAACTGGGCAGCTACATGCAAAAACAAACAAACAAAATAAAAAGATACTTCCAGCCAAGATGGAGGCTAGGCAGACACACTGTGCCTCCTCGCACAACCAAAATTAAGGACAACAAAGATTTAGAAACAAGAAAAAAAACAGAACTCAGAAAATCAAACATTTGGAAGTCCAACAACGATTCATCCAGACCGGTAAGAGGGGCAGAGTCACGGCAGGAAAAAGTGGAGGTGTGGACCGCGCACCCAGGCAGCAGCGGCTGGCAGCTCCCAGGTGCACAGGCAGCAACTAGCAGAACCCAGGCACGGGGTGGCAACTGTGCAGACCCAGTGAGGCCGCACAAGGCAGCTGGCTGACCAGGTGGTCCCACATTCATGCGCAGATAATTCAGGCAAAGGGGAAGTGGTAGAATGGACTGGAATTCGAGAGTGAGCCGAGCAAGCGCCATTGTGTCCTCTCAGACCCCACCCCCAAATACAGCATCACTACCCAGCAACTGGGCTGTCCCGCCCTGGGGAACACCTAAGGCTCCACCCCTCACTACGTAACAGCCGCGACTAGACCAAAAAAAAAAAAAAAAAAAAAAAAAAAAAAAAAAAAAAAAAAAAAAAAAAAAAAAAAAAAAAAAAAAAAACCACCAGAAATGAAAATGGCTCAAACCGGAGAACAAATCAAAGCCCCAGAGCCAATTTATCTAAGTGAAGAAGAGATTGCCAACCTATCAGATGCACAATTCAAAATGCTGGTGATCAGGATGCTCACAGAATTGGGTGATTTTGCTCACAAATTAGATGAAAAAATGAAGGCTACAATAAGTGAAATGAAGAAAAATTCATGGGGAACCAACAGAGATGGGAGGAAAACTGGGACTCAAATCAATGGAATGGACCAGAAGAAAGAAAGAAACAACCAAACAAG